>CANNZV010002228.1:108120-127204 GCA_947561585.1 Caprella mutica
ACCTGATTCTGAAAATGTTGAGTGTCGAAGAAATTGATTTGGTTCACTATTTTAAGAAGGGATTTAGGTTTTAATTTAATTTAACTTCAGTCTGGTTTAATTAGTAATACAGTTTTATATAAATAATTATACTTGAGTTTTCTGCCATATTATATTTGAAGTTTAACTTATTTTATAAAGATACAAAATCAATTAGATGAAACATCCTAAGTTTGTGTTGTTGATTTTTCACTTTTTAATTGTCAGAAAGCAGTTGAAAATGGAATTCAACTATTAATATTCCTTCTGTAACTCTTTCGAGTTACCTGAACACGTTCATGTGAATACAAAATAAATTTGAAAAAAAGAAAGATGCGACTTCTTATTTCAATTTTAGTATATGGAGTAAGCTGCCGTCAATTATTCACTTTTTATTTTTTATTACAATAAATTATGCCATTTTTTGATGGACTGAAGTTTATCAGTGGTTTAGTTTTTAGGATTTCATAATTGTCAGCAGTAAATATTATAATTATTACTTATTAGATACATGAAAAAAACCCAATGATGTAAAATATAAACTTACCAAGGAAAGGTGAAATAATAATATACATATCATATTAATAATGATGAACATAAATTTGTTTCTCTTCTGCTCGAAATGAGACTCATGGATCAGATTGCAAAAGTTAGTCATGAACTATATACCAAACACTGGCTAAATCTCTATTAATTATATAGCAAAAACTGGAAATATTTGCCAGTGAGTTTGTGTTTCAAAATTACAAATACATTATTTTCCGAGCATGTTGGTGCTTGTGGATATTTTCTTATCTCAAGATTAGAGAAAATGAACCATTAATAAAAATTTGGATTAATATCACTATTTGCACTACCTACTCTATAATAGAGGTAAATATATATTTTTGGAGTTTAAAACTAATCGCGGCCAAGTATCGCGTACGGGATTTATAGTTATTTAATACTTATTTTGCATTGCTGTTTAACATTCAGTTGCAGTCATCTTTGTCATTCAAGCGATCAATAAAAATTATGATAAAAATATAAGTTTCCAGTAAAAAATTTCGCGTTTCAAATAAGTGAAATTGAGAAATATTGAAATATTTCATATAAAAAATCTTGACACAATCTATGAATTAATCAGGAAGTGTCTTCTGAAGTGTTTTGAAATATCCGAAAAGAAATGAATTTTTTTTAAATATTAATCTAATCGATAGGAAACGAAATATATGAGAAGCAAATAAGAAGTTCATATAAGTCACATCTTAATTTTTCATAAATGAATAAGTATTACAACTTTTCTACAAAATATTTATTTATTTATTAGTATTTATCAATGTGGCTTATGATGAGATGAATGATCGGATTAAAATAAATATCAACAGTAATTGTGAATAGATATTTTAAAATGTAAAAAAACAAGTATTTTTTCTAATTTGAGTATAGTTTTAACTGAATTTAAAATTAAAACGAGATTCTCTAGGGGATATTTATTTCTATTACTTTTTATGACCTCACCTATATCATAATTATTCAAAGTAATATGCACATTTCAAACTATTACTCAATTCACTGAATGCATCTTTTACTGACCCAGTGAATCCATTTAAGCGCAATGGATTGAAACAGAATGGGTGCGTTCAATTTACTAAATTAGGACTAAAATAGATATAACTCTTAGAGAAATAACTCACTTGAATTACAAGACGGATGAGATTTACACCAGCTTAAATAGAGCTAAATACAATGAGCTAATAGCGGGATGAAATTGTAATTTCTTAATGTTAAATTGACTCTACATTTGCATGAATTAGTTTGAGCGAAATGATTATTATTATTTCAATGAATAAGTTACCTGCAATATTTACTAATTATCTTTAAAGAACAATGATTCTATTCAAATACAGTGTTACCAATAGTCTCCTTCTATTCTCAGTAAATTGAAACAGACAAGGATAGCAGCAGTGCACTTGTTCATTCCTTTGTGGATTCCTCGTGAAATACCATCGTAGAGACGACTCTATTATGAGCATTACTCAGATATAAATAGTTAATGCATTGGTGTAGTTTTGGATTACAAAGTATTAGTATTGAATATAGGTTAAAATAGTTCTGAATAAGAAAACTTCGAATATTCTTTTGAAAGTGCAGTTCTGAATAGAAAAGCTATAGATATTCATTTAAAGGCACAGTGCTTTCATTGTGAGGCTTTGAAGACACAGAGCTGAATTTTAAAAAGGCAGAAATATTAAACATTCAATATATTTTCTTCACTTTCAGTGTTTAATTATGTTTTAATTAATTATCTTTAAAATATGTTTTTCTTCAATTAAGATAATTTTTCTATTTTTATACGAGCCTTTAAAAAATTATGAAAAATATATTAATGAAGTACATAACTATTGGAAGTTAATATTTGAAGCTCAGTCTTTTATATGAATTATTCAATATAATATTCATATGAAACTTCATAAACAATCTACAACTAAGCTCAAGGATAAAATTCTCGTTTCTCTTAATTTATAGCAAATAGATTATAGATAAGACTCTCCTCATTGTGTTTAAGATAGTCCCTCTACAGTGAATGTAGTCCAATCAGATTGAGACGAGATGTCTCCAAATAATGTTAATAAAAGAACCTCTACGATTTATTTTGGTGTATTTTTAGTTGTAATGGAGAATGGATTCCACTCTTACTCAAATTGATTTGGAAAAACACAAATAGAAATTTAAAAAATTACGTCATTGCATTCTACATTCACCTCGTCTGTAAATTTCACTTTGACTATATAAGTGGCGCGTTCTATCCTAGTATTATGGGGGAAAGAATAAACGAGGTCACTTTGAATTTTATTAGCAAAAACCGTGGAGTTTTCAGTCAATATTTTGAGATTTGACAAGGTTGCATAACATAAGAACCTCCCGCACGTACTAAGAAAAAAGATGCCAATTAGTGAATAGTAAATGACCATATAGATAACAATTAGTGAATTTGTTGAATATTTTTGGAGATGGAGAAAATTATATTCTGTCGTATTAATATAAACTTAATTATCATATGATTTTGATGAAATCTATATTTATTTTAACTATTCCGATGAGCTGTATATTTTTCTTATTTCTCGATTAAGTGTAGCTGAAAAACAGTGAATTCAAGATACGCAAATTGAGTAGCTACCTGAAGCTACAAACGGTCAGCGACCGATTTCATTGTATATCAAATTTTGATGGAAAGAATAGAATCTATGACTTAATTGTTTTTCATCTTCAAAATATATTTCCACTCATAATTTTCTATTAGTAAAAAATTAAAACCTTATAACTATATTGCGTTTGGCATAACACGAAAAATATTTGGCTTCCTTGGATTTAACATCTATCAGCTTTTATTACACTAACCCGCCATTCAATGTAAACAGTCAAGCAAATTAAAACTACATTTATAAAAGTTTTTCAACTTCTAAATTGAATACACAGTCGTACCTATGATCATCGTAGAGGAATCTTTAATAATGGGAGTCATTGCTGCTTCCGTTTTATTGGAGGTAGAAAGGGTTGTTTTAATATCTTCATAAATTAATTATTATGGATACTCCAAAAATTATTTAAGGTAATTTATATAGCTATTCTTCACAATAATAAAAAAGAAAAAATAACAAATATATATTATTCAAAGGATTTAAGGTATTTTCTTTGCTTAATTAGCTTCGCTAAGAATCTCTAATTCACTGTTTGTGAATTGATACTCATTCATTTTCTAATCCAGTCATATAATTCCAACGCAAAACATTAGTTATTATCTGAATCATAGATTCTGAATTCTACTCTGACTCAAATAGATGAAATGGAAAAAGAGATACAAGGGACTTCGAAGAAGTAGTCAGATAGAAAATAGTTGATGTATAGCCTAGATGATTAGATATAATACTTTTCAATTGAACATTTCAATCCTACAGTACAGAGCCATAAAAATTGAAGGTTACGTTTTCCAAATTAATATATAAACATGATATAAGAATAAATTTAATTTCTACATCCAGGAACCTTAAGAAGCTCTTTGTGTTTCTCATCTGTCCGTTCACCTCTAACAGCTTTCAGGAAAAGCCGTTATGGCATTCTATGCAAAATTGATATAAAAGTTTGCAGTGTTAGAAAAGTTGAATAAAGTGAATAAATTTTCGACTAATCTTTCATGATCATGAAAATAAGCACGAATTTAAATGTATCAATAAATATAATGCACATCACTTCTTCATCAAGGAATAAATTAATTTTCATATTCAAAATTTATTTCTATTCCAGCCTCCTTTACTTACAAGAATGAAAATTTATCAAGTATAAATAATTGCCTTTAGTTTAAATTAGACATTTTCATCTTAATGCACAGCACGATCGACGATAGAACCATCAGCATAAAACCAGTCTGTAAAGGTTAACAAATCGGAAAATGAATTAATGATTTAATAATTATATATATCAGTCTGTTACAATATATTGGTATATATATTTATTAATGATATATTTATACTTTCAATATAACAGTCGGAAATTTATATGAAATTTCCGACTTGCACAAAGAATTAATTGAACACCATTACACATTACTATTCCCTAGTTGTTTCAGCAGTCAAGTTGTGTATAAAATACTTTTAGTAATTAGCAGTTCTTGTTTTGGTGTTTTGATAACAGCGCCCGAACATAATTAACAGCAGTTAAAATTCTCACGGCTGTACTAATTACAAACTCCATATTTTTACTTGCCAATACACACCCAATAATACTAACACTGTGAATTATTATAGCAAGTCAGATTAAGAATGAAATATTGTTCTCTACTAGTTTACCGGTGCCGTCAAAATGGCTGCGTTGGAGTTTTACCAGTTCTAAACTTTTCATGTTCATATAGCATACAATATTTACAACGTCACTATGTATGAAATATTTTCTTAAAATTGTTGAATCATTGAGTTCTGTAAATAATGAGGACAATAATGAATGAATTTACCCACCTCTATCAGTATACTACTTCATTTATCTCATAATAGGCTAATAAATTGTATTGATATTTCATGAAAGTAAATGAAATATTCGAAGTAAACTCAATAGATTTTTAAAAAATCATCTCTCAGTTTTCACAAAAAAATGAATGGAGATAATAAAATGGAATGAAAATATCTAATGATATTTGTATTTTTAACAATTTTTCCGCGTATATCAGACTATTAGTACCTTGAAAGAAAACTTTAAAGTATTATTTTCGTATTACCCAGGTAAAATATGAGTATTCCGGGAATGTTCCCTTCGGATTGTAACATTCCCCAATATTCCCACATTCCATACTGATGCTCCCGGAATCTTCCTGGAACATGGGAATGGAATTTAATTCCAATTGAATATTCAGGAAATGTTCCCTCAATCACAATAAATTCATAACTTTTAAATTCATTTTTATGAATGTTCAGGGAATACTCGCTGAACATCAGTAAATTTATTCCATTTTCGTATCTTTATGGAATATTCAGGGAACATCCCCTGAATATTGACCGACCTTTACATAATTCTATCAACAAAGTATTTCAATGGAGTATTCGGGGATATTCCCTGAACATATTCATACTATCTTCTACAATTTAATGGAATATTTAGAGAACATTCCTGGATTATTGGAAAAACTAAAAATCATTCTAAACATTCATCTCTCCGTTGGGAGTATTCAAGGAATATTCCCTGAACATGAGACTTTCGAACTATCTTCTAAAATTTAATGGAATGTTTAGGGAACATTCCTGGATTATTGGAAAAAAACTGAAAATAATTTTAAACATACATCTCTTCCTTGGGAGTATTCAAGGAATATTCCCTGAACATAAGATTTTCGAACTATTTTCTATAATTTAATGGAATATTTAGGAAATATTCCTGGATTATCAGAAAAATTGAAAATAATTCTAAACATTCATCTCTTCCTTGGGAGTATTCCAGGAATATTCCCTGAACATAAGATTTTCGAACTATCTTCTACGATTTAATGAATGTTTAGGGAACAATCCTGGATTATCGGATAATACTTTAAATAATTAAAATAATTATATGGAGTATTAAAGGAATATTCCCTGAACATAATTAGAAGCATACAATATTCTACAATATAATGGAATGTCTAAGGAATATTCCTGGAATATGGGAAAATACTTTGAATGATTCTAACCATCAACTATTTATATTCTCTGAATATAAGTATATTTATATTATATTCTACAATTAAGTGGGAAGTTTAGGGAACACTCCTGGATTATCGGAGAATACTTGAAATAATTAAATTAAATATATGGATTCTTTGAGGAGTATTTATTGCAATTATTTTACTTATAATAATGAATCGTTGTTAGATGATTCGATTAATTTTCTATGCTAACTATATATATGCAGTATACACTATATATACAATATACATATTGGAGTAAACTTATTAAACTTAGCAAATGACAGCTTGTTTATAAGAATGTCATTATATATTCCATATATGATATATTTAATGTATTCTCACATTCCAAAAGTTTAACTCAACAGAAAATAACTTATATCAGGGTAAATAATTACCTAAAAGCTTATAAGTAGAAAACATGATATGCCCCTGTGATCACCACTATGTGATACTGTGCCACCATATGTGATAGTCTTTTCTGGCTATCTTTCTTAGTTTTGATTATTACTATATTACTGATTACTTAGTACTTTAAGTGAATTACGCCTTATTTAATTTTGGTTACTCTAAACGTTTATTATTCTTAGGGTCAACACCCAGCGCTCTGCTCACTATACTATTAACTATGGATCTTTTCTTTCTTATAGATCTCTTTATTTCATATTAATAAGTAAGGTTAATAGCAACACAAGTATATACTTATACACAACTCTACTCCAAGCACCCTATACTAAACAGTGTAATGCTAACAAGGTTAGCTGAGAGTAAATATACTAGATGTTAATCGTAAGGCGATCTCCGGCTGACTGAGTTAGCTTACTCAGAACCAAATGAATTATAGGTGAGAACTAATGTAATACGTTCATCACACCACTATAAACAACGTATATCGATTCGATTTCTTTTCGATTGCTGGGATATCGAATCGATGGATTGTACCATCGAATCGACAGACCGCTGTTTGTAGGGCAATGGTAGTTTAGCATGCTTATAATTTATCTTATAGATAAATCATTTATCTATAAGATAGATAAATCATTTTATCTATAATCAAGCATCAGCACTTTGATATTTATGATGTACGTACCTACATGATCGATGTGTGAGTCTGATGAGAGCTGTGACAGTTCATTCAGTGAGATGATACAGAAAAAACTGTATTGTGATGAAACCTGATATCATCAATCTCAGATTTCACTATTGCTTTGATCTTCTATAAGTGTTAATTTAAAATATTTTAGTGGTTCACTCTGACAAATGAGAAATAAGAAATTGCCAAAAAAAATCTCAATATTAGGTAACAATAGATTTATTTATAAAACTGGATGAGCCAAACCATAGCTGAGTAGTGAGTAATATAAGCCAGATAATAATACCTGACCGAGAACAATAGTGATTAATGTATATTTTTTATTAAAGCTATCCACCGATTAATTAAATAAAGCTAATATTATTATTAGCTACACTATCAATAAAGAAGTTGTATTTCTGTTTAAATTAATTTGTTGGATTATGATTCATGAGCAATATGGTACTTCAATCTCTGGAGATTTTAGCCAATTTATCGACTATAAACTCTGGAGAGTTTCTATGCTCTGTTCTCTAGAGTTTTCGGCTGATAATAACGCGTCAATCCTCCGCAGATTATCTCGTCTTTATACTTAGCCTCTGTAGTTCGCATTAAACATTTGTGGAACGCAGAGATTATCTGCAGAACACTGCTTAGAAATGCTGAGACTGCCGTAAACTACAGTAACACGTCCGCTATATTTCACCGAATTATAACTGTGACATGAAGCTATGACTTACTGCCTAACTAATTCACTCTAATTATGTTATGGGCAGTAAGCCACTGACTGCAGCTGGATACAGACTATGAGCCCAGATCGTACTCAGATTGCCTGTGACTAATAACTCATTTATATATTTACTTGGTAATACTAACTTCCTACGTACGATAAAAGGTGTAATTTAATCGTTGCTGATAGAGGAAATAATGATGAGTTATTAGCTATATTACACTCTCTTAAAATACGACATATATTCCCAATATGATTATTATACAATTTCACTATGATTTCAATAATTTGTATAGAATTATTCTATTTTCATTTCATATTAGATAGTTTTAATCATAAATCAATAACAAATGTATTTAGAAAACTGTTTTCAAGAAGGGTGAAGTTTAATGATACTAATTATTCCCTTCCATCTATGAAACTTCAATATGCTCTAATATTCAGTTGGTAGTTTTTAATTAACAAATAAATTTCCTTTGATATTTGTATCAATATTGTAAATTTTTAAAAAAACTGTAACTAACAAATGGGTAGGGAAATGATTTCCATTGCCTTCCAAACAAAGTTTGAAAATATTTGAAATACGTTTACTGTTAGAAATATATTAGCCGATTTTTTTTGATTGACTCAATATCAAATTAATTTAATGTAAATTTTTGGTTAACACGATGCAACATTTTGAAATAATATACTTTCATTTTGAATATCCAATACAAATCAATTGTGTCAAACTGTATCATAATTTCTAAGAATGAATAAATTATTTATTCACTTAAGCTATTGCGAAGAAGATTGAAATCGAAACGTAACTAATTGATCTTTAATTAATATTTAATTGACAGCAACAGGATTTCGGGACATAATTTAAATTTCTTGATGGGATTTATCATTTATTGAATACATATTAGATTTAAAAGATACAAAACGTTGAGAGTACGAGAATATGATATGAATAATTTAACAGAATAGAATTAATAACAATGTGCATTTTAAAATCTTAAAACCATACCTCTAATGGAACATATTGGATATTCATTAAATAAATAATTCTGTAATTAAATGAGTGATTCTACGATTAAATTAAATAATTTATGTTATCAAATTAGTAAGTCAGTATTACATTAATGATTCTGTATTAAAATCGCAATTATGTATTGAAATAGTTATTTTGTATTAAACAATCAATTCTGTATTAAAATATTAACTCGGTATTAAATTGATACTTCTGTATTAAATTGATACTTCTGTATTAAATTAATACTTCTGTATCAAACTAATACTTCTGTATTAAATTATTACTTCTGTATTAAATTAATACTTCTGTATTAAATTAATACTTCTGTATTAAATTAATACTTCTGTATCAAATTAGTGAATTTGTAATTAAATTCAAATTTAACTACAAAGACAACTTAACCCTTTAAGGACTACCAGGACACTGGTATCCTCTTTCAAACTAATTAAATTACACTGTGAATTAGCCTCCAATTTGATCAAACATATTGTGAACATGTTCGCATAAGATATAGGAATATTTATGATATTTTATTGTAATCAACTCCTTGTGCAATTGGCAGTGCACGAGCTGACTTCATGGGTTGAGGCTCTGCTGAAATTTTCTCTGGATGTTCTTATTTTAAACTAATATATCAAACAAACCTGAGCATATATCATTTGGCAATAATTTATATAGGTTTATATAGATATTTAGTAGCCATTTATTCATATAAAATTAGAATAATTTACTTGTAGCAAGAATAAATAACTTAGTTTGAAAGAGGACACCAGTGTCCTGGTGGTCCGGTGATCCTCTCATTTGAAAGACACTACTGGTGTCCTTTTGGTCCTATGAATGAATATTTCTTAGGTGATTTGAGAAGAATTCGGTTTCTGCCAATAATTTGCAATTATTTATTTCAAATTAATAGTTTGTAACACATTTCTTATAAGTTATATTAAAATATCAGAATAATCCTGTCAAAAATTCTTTCTTAGACCTGTTTGTCAAAAATGTAAATATTATTTGAATAATTCAACACAACATATGATGACTATGATTATTTTTCAAATATAATTTATGGTAAGACCTTCCAATAACCAGACAATTAAGGGCTTTATAATCTTTGTAGCCGAAGACAACCAGAATAAAGAAAGTGGTATCAACATTGAATTGCTCCAGATATGAAGATATGGCTATACTATACCACTCCGATGATGATGATTTTCTAAGTCGTAGTTTCAATCTTCTGATATAGAGGAATTATTAATTTCTAATGGGGATATAGCTTCATAATGAAGAAGAGCTAAATGATGACTTAACAATATCTACAGAAAGAGTAATGCTGACTGGAAAAATTGAGTGACAGGGGAGAAGACAACACGCATCTATTCCAATATTGCCCTTCGAAAACAATGTGTGAAACGTCCAAACCCCGTCCAAATGGCTTCATCGCTCAAGAATTATGTACAGAAGAAGTCAACAAAATAAAGTTATAAATTATTCATTCTGGCTGAAAATAATGGAATTGTGTGTCTACTTTGTATGCTTGGTTTTATTTCTACAGAATGATATTCAGGTCTTTCCGACTTGAGAACCGCATCAAAAACTGCCTCGATAACAGTGAAACCGTTCCTAGAGGCACTTGTAATCACAAGCTATTTTTTGGCAATTAGTTTACCTGCATGAAAATAGTTGAGCACATAGCTACAAGAGGTATTTGTGCTTGTGGCATAGTACAAGAGAAGCCCTTGTGTAGATTGTCTTTCAAGAGTGACAATAATTTGAAGAAGTTGTACATGGATCATTTGATGAGCAGACAGCTGCTGTTGGAGCCTGAGGTCTCAAAACTTTAAAATGGTTTTACAATTGAGCTAGTAGCTCACTATCTAGTTTTTCCTCTTCAACGCCCCTTGTCACATTCAGAAGGACTGAGAAGGTTTGACAAATAAAAAAGTATACAATGACGATCCTCTCCCTAATATTGATTCACAATACAATCAGAAAAGGAGTGGCGTCACCAATCACAACAAAATGATGTTCAAATTTCAGAATAAACCTCTGGTGAAAAGATATATTGCATTAGTTTGTATTGCATCAGTTTGTATTGCATCAACAGTTGGAATCGGATGCGAAGAGTGGAGGTCGAACGGATGGTAGCATACGAGCATCAGACCTCTTTAGTCTATGGTTGAATTCAAATTGGTACTGATTGATGCATTGATGATGACAAAGAATGATGTAATACAGCAGAAAAGAAGTCAGCGAAAGAAGAAAAATATTTTAGGTGATCCAGGTTAGATGGACATTAGAAAAGATAACATAGGTCATTGAATATTGTTCCACGAAACTAGATTCACTTGTAAAACTCCTGGCTGAAATGCAAGAAAAGCAAATACAATGCATAAGCCACATTATGGCTTGATTCGTAACGTTTGTTTTGACTCTATTCAATTTAATATCAATAGAAATGGATTCATTGGACCAGGAGGACACTGGTGGCCTCTTTCATTTCGATGACTCATCGGGCGAGTAGGACACATGTGTCCCCTTTCAAAATATTTTACATATGAAACTATGGATAATATATGTTGTTGTTTTATTCCCATTCTTATGGATGCCAAAAATGTAATAAAAATTTAATATAATTTGTTTTTGGTCAGAAAAAAAACGGTCTTAAAAGGTTCAGTATTGCATAAAATATTTAATATTTCGTTCGGTACGGGACGATAGAGTGTCATGATAATCTTACTTAAATATTATAATTCTACGGATTGATTCTTTTGATGAATCTGAAAAGACAATAATTTACTAAAAGTATTGTTTGTCACATGTTAATATACATTAGTTTTATATTCTTAACTATAAACTAGTAAGATCAATGCAGAAAACACTTTTCTTTCATATTTACCAAGACAATCCTCCTATTATTAAAACTTACTTATAATAATTCCTAACAAGCCTTTTCGTTTATACAAACCCATAACCACCCCAGCACTGAACACTACGTACATTTTTTGATGAAAATTGCTTATATAATTAATTTAAACAAATCTTCCGTTTCCTTCAAGAGCTCAGCTAGGTGGGTCGTAATTTATTTTTGACAACTGAATTGTGAACAAGACGCTATAACACCTAATTCAATCACTTTAACAAATTCTAGACTTAGCCTGAATTCAATCAAATATGTAACTCCAGTGTAATTTATTCTTAGTATTTAATTATCGATTAGTGTATTACCATGCAAATAAACCTTAATAACATTCACATCTCCTGTTTGTTTCAACACTTTGTTCCTGTAACTTCATAGTCCAATTTTAAGACTGTCAATGAGTCAATAAACTGCAGTGAAGGATGATTGGACTAATTCTGCAGACAGTATCAGATGCTATATACCGCCTCACTGTTTCCTTTAATAGCTTCCATCTCCTAACGACACTGTGCTGATAACACTTTAATTTATTGCCTTTGTGGAGAAATTGGGTTGAATCTTGATTGCTTCACTGAAACTTTTGGAATGCATTTAAACTGGATAAACCTTATCTTTATCTCATTTATAAATACGTACTGTTATTTCTCTAAATATCTTCTCGTTTTTATTAGTTACATTTTTCGACATTTATCCCACAAATGTATAACAAAATATGTCATAAAGGATGATAAGAAAATTCATGTCGAATCGTTCATTGTGATTAAAAACATATTTATGAACAATGTTGATAATGAAAATTAAAATAAATGCCATATAGAGAGAGTATTTATGAATGTGTCTATTCATTAGACTCAGACAATATTTCCTATCAGCCTAAAAATATTCTAATTAATACCAATAGTAATTTGTAATTAAAATTCATATTACCAATAGAAATTTGTATTTAGTATTCCTATGTCATATTTGCGTTGTTATGTTTAAGTATTACCTCAACTGTTTTTGATATCGAAATACGCTGAACGATATTTTATCCCTCGTGAATTGAATTTAAGTTTCCTTTTGAATATTCCATTTGAATATACGAGTCATTGTGATACGACTTACATTTTTGATGAAAAAATATTGTTTGCTATTCAGAGTTACTGTTTGATAAATTTAAATATATGTGAACATTCTTATTGCATTTACATATATAGAATAGTATTGAAGGGCCATATATAATTCAACGAGGCTCCCTTTTAATCAAAGTTGCGTGATATGAGCAATACACATTAGACATTTTACAATATCAATCCATTATACTTTTGAAAAGTATACAATAAAATTTTAGTCAAAACCGAAATGCAAATCAAATTAATATTAGTGTGATTCTGTATTCTTTCACCTGTACTAGTTATTGAATACAATCTTCTACCTTTATTACATATACAATACATAGATATTAGGTAATCAAATTGCGCCTATTACGAGTGTTCAAAGTCTTCATAGGCAATTATATTGATGAAAGCTCGCAACAATTCAATCTTAGTAAAACAAATAAATATAAAACTTTTAATATCTCAAACTATTTGTTTATTATAAGATTAGATTTCTTAGGATTTCTCAAAATTTCGTCAGAGCTGAAGAGTCTATAATATTTTAGTAAGCTGATGAATATAAGATTAAATTTGACTATGGGTATATTTAATCTTCTGAAACTTCTCAGTGTTATGTGATCCCCATTCTATATTTACTACTATATATGATGCCGATTGTATCAATGACATCCATTGGTAAAGCTCTTAGAATTCAGATGTTATAATATTACTAAACTGAATAGTGCAAAGATGCAGTATTGTCCAGTTTTCAAAATATTAATATTTGAAGTAAAATTTCCAATTTTTAAATGATTAGTCAACTTACTTTATGTTACTTTCAACTTGAAACATTTACTATGTATCTATATACTTATCAATTTTACTTTAATTCAATCAACTGAAATATAGATAAAATATTCAGGAAATAATATTTTCTAACTCAATTTAGTACGCTCTACCACAAAATTGCAAACACTTTCAAATGGCGCCTCTTGCACTGCCACGTGTGCAAATTATACTTTTTATGGGTTATATATAATTACAATACAATTATTATATATTTATAATAAAATCACAAATTGATTTACTCAATACAATATTCATTCCGTACTTTAAATAAATATTATTATCTGAATATTATTGACAATAATATTATGTTTAGGGTGTAAATAGAGTGTTACTGTTTATAATATTCTGCATATATGAGCCTAATATACCGTGACCATTTGATTATTTAGTCTGGGTTCGTATATAATCTTTTAAGAGTACGTACAGTTCCTTTGTCTCACTACATTGTTGGAACACTACCTCTATATATAACAAAGTGTTCGTTGACACAGCATGATTCTATTTGATGCACTCTACCGCCTAATGTAGACGTGTATAATACGCCGTCAATCGTACTTACCAATTACGATTGACCAAGCATTCATTCCTTATATGTCTTTATTTTTCCATTCCCCCTTTCTCTTTTACTATTCTAAGGACCATTGGTACACACAATTTCAATGCTTCGGATACGGAATAAACCTATACTAAATTCCACTATTTTACTTGTTTAGTGATTGAGATAAGTTTGTTTTGCTAATTTGTTTTGAAAAATTGGTTACATTTTTCGAAACTTGTAAAATTTTTGTTACGCTTCTTTTGCAAGTATATGACGTATTTTTATATGAATAATGGTCCTTTTTAAGCAATTACAAATGGCATAGTTTATTCACAAAAACAAATGAGATTCATTTTCCGAATTGAGCTAATTCACCATTCAATTTGTAATGTGTTGGAAGATTTTTGGTTCAAAAATATATAGTATTAATTTCAATAATCAGTGTTATATTTTAATACAATGTAAACTGATTTCATTATAATCTGCGTCGTATATTTTCAATTATTAACTCAAATAATATCGTTATTTTTTGCTTGTACCTGAAATGTATAATTATACTGCAATTTACATCTGTACGCTGTGAAAAAAAATAATCCTCCACTTTTCCGAATGTTTGGATACACAACATTTTCCATTTTATGAAGATAAACCTGATAATTTTTTTACTGGAGTGTTATCTGGATAGTTATTAGTCATACATCAAATGGTTACAGAGAGCTAACTTTATGTGTAGCATTTTTTTGCATCCTATACAGTGAGATATTCATCATTAGAAGATTACAAATGGTGAAGCAATGGAAGATTAAGAGAGAATTCCTTTTAATCTTCTTTGGCCCTCATAAGAAGTCATATCACAGATAATTCGAGTGATCAAACTAGTAAATTTACTCTAAAGTTACTCTTATAGTTTTGATCGATTCCAACTTTTTTCGCGTCACTAAGAAGTGAAATTCAAGTTAATACCTTCCAAATCAATTTGGACGATGTTTCCTCGGCTCATTTGTATCCATTTGGTCACTAAAAAGCGATTTGTTCTCTGGACAAGCATCGAATCTCTACAATATCATTTTATCAATAGATTATTGTGTTTTCGATAACATTCAAATAATTTGTGTGTGCCATTAAAGCTTGTAGGAAAAAGATTAGTATTTTGTTAAATCATGACAGGGAAAATTATTGATTTACTGAGTACACATTATGAATGAAATATGAATATAAATGAATTATATAATTTCCACAGTCGACTAGCAGTTAGCAAATTTATGCATATCTCTCAGAGTTCATTTACATGGTTAATTTAGTTTTTAGTATTTCTCCAATAAATACAATAAGGTCCTTTGGATAAGCACAATTAGTGAAATTTTCAAAGAGCTTATTATATAGAGGAGTTCAATTTCTAAATATTCTCCTTCGTGTCTTAGATAACGGTGAAGGTAATCCTTATTTGGATTCCAAGTTGTATGCGTTGATGATACCAGACAGATTCCATTGAAGCGTTCGTGGTCTCAAAATTGTTAACATTGTGGAGCAGTGCGCTTTCGTGGTTTCTTATGTAATAAACCATAAACAAGAGCCGAGTATTTCAAACGTTTGCTAATCTCAGCAACTGATCCGTTCTCAACCTCAGATTCATAGATGATGCATTATTTTTGTTTCTTGTGACTCTAGTGCTTACTTTAAATTCTTTAAAGTACATATTTTACTTCAATAATATCTATAAATTTTCAGATAAATAAATATACATTAAAATTTATGAAGTTCAAATATAAGAATATTTGGAGGAAGGTTGGTGAAGCCTATGCTTCTAAAACACTATCCCGACTATTATATTTGGAAGGGTAGTATTATGCATTGGGGATGCTTTTCTTCACATGGAACTGGGAATTGAAGGTCATTGTATGAAGAATGAATGCAATTAAGTACAGCGATATCTTCTTGAAAAACTTCTCAACTCTGACGATTCTTTCCTATTTGAGGGTGATTGGGTCTTACAACTGGACAACTACCCAAAACATTCATCGAAACAGATGAAAAAATGGTTTGATGACAGCAACATTGATGTTATGAAGCGGTCAAGTCAGTCATCAGACCTGAACCCAAACGAAATTTGAGGATGATTCTCAATATTAATGTTCACAAAAGGAGTCCTCAGAATATCAATGATTTGAAAACGTACTCCTTTGAAGAGTGGTCCGGCATTGCATCTGAAACATATAAGAAACTTACTTGGAACTTTTCAAACAGTCTTAATATTGTAACACACAACAAAAAACGTGCAAACAAATATTGAATAAATGTTTTGAATACTTTTACGTTACCGATTCTAACGTTTTCCTAAATTAATACTAAAAAGCAAATATTATTCGTATCCTTTTGAGATCTTACTATTTACGTATAAATATATAATTCAAGTCAATTTGAGCTAATATCGATTAATAAAAATTGAGATTTACACAATAATTCGATAAACCTAATACGTATTTAATACTTTTGCGTGGCACTGTATATACTGTATCTCTGGTGTATGAATAGTACATATATGATATGTAGCTATTGTTGTTATCGAGGTCATGCACCATAATTATTTTGATATCCACTTCCACCTTCATTTCTGGTGTTGAAATTTTACACTAAATTAGATTAGATAATTTACAACGATAGTCAAAACACAAATATAACAATTTAATTATTATATACATTTTAGTAGAGGATGAGAGGGGGTCATGCAATATGGCATTATTCTTTTATTCGCAAGAAACGATGATCATTAAAGTGAACTAATTGAAATATGGTTGATGCTGACAAGGCATATAATATTCGTACATTAAATGCATAAATTCCTGCGATATACTCAGTAGAGAATTCAAAGCAACCTAATTAACTATAGGAAGCGTGATCTAAATTCGTAAACAATCTCCGAAAAGCTTAGTGAGTTAATTCTATGCATCGTCACGAGTTCAATCTGCCGCTATAAAAAGATCGGCCTGGAGAAGTCGCAAAGGTTTGTTTAAAGAAAACTTGGAGGTTTCATGGATAAAGTATCATAAGAAACTTCAATTCGATAAAAAGCTTTAATCTTCGATGCACTTTAATGAATTGGAAATTTAGTTAGTCTTTCATTAAAAAATCAACCCTTCACTGTGCACTTCACTGACAAGAATTAATGGTTGTTTTAGAAGAAAATAAGTTTTGAAAACTAAAACTAAACAATTGCGAAACAATGTCTGAATAAAGACTTAATTTAATCCACCTTCATATTTGATTGGGCATAATGATAATTTAGGTGCAAACGTGAGGGAAAGTACAATCTCTTTCTATCGTAATTGTGTATTTCATGATGCTGTGAAAGGTTAATTCTAATGTGAATATTTCTTAAATGTTTTTCTTTTAATAATTCCATTTGAAATAACAAAGTTGAACAAAATTGCTATGTTTTTTAAATAAATTTCACAGAACTGGATTTATTCCCATTACTTTCCAGAAAACAAAGAGGTTCAGAAACTCACTGCACAATAATACATTCTCATAATCATAATCACATAGATATGATATTACAAGCCCACTAATGTTATACTAAAATGTGAATGATTGAGATCTGATGTGCATTTGGTTAACTCTAGGGAAATTATCCACCATGCTTGATAAATAATAGAATCCGAGGGGAAATTTGAGCATTGGTTATGAATATCATTTTCAGAAGGTATATTAACATTTATTTAATATATTATGGTAATATTAAGATATTGATGTGATGGGTTTCATAGAAAGTTGAAATAAAGCCTATATTTGTTATTTATATTGTATAGTTATAAACATGTTACTTATAATTTGATATGTACCTCTTTCTCAGAACATATACTAGACTTTCAGAATGTATGAGTTTATATAATTGTGAACTACCTATAAAGAATCAGGTTGTTATCTTCGAATGATGTATTTTTCAGTTCCGTAATTTATTAACTGATTTAATTATTGTTTATCAATTTTATTAAAAAGGAATTAAAAATCACAGTTCAACAAATGTGGGCAGTTAGAGAGAATTATCGTAAGAGTGCGAACAAAATATCAGTACTTCCTTATTGAAAGTCTATAGCTGATCAACCAGAGATGAAAGTTGTAAACGAATTATATCGTATGCCTAGTAGCCTTCACCTAAGTACTGTCATCGTATCACATAGTTAGAAGATAGGTTTATATATTACCATATAAACTGCGTCCATCGCTTTATTGCAGATCACTATTTTGTGAATAATTTTAATAATATTGATTGTACAGTAATGAAACTTTGGTCACTGGAAGATTGCTTCTATGTTAGTATCTTGCTGAAATATTTTTTGAATCCATGAGAAAATTGGAAAGTTATGAACGTTTATGTATTTTGAAGGCATTTTAACTGTCCATCGCTTTATTGCAGCTCTGTGAAATGGCCAAAAAATGGGCGATTAACTTCTACCGAGAGGGTAAAAATTGTAGCAGGTCCTGCAGAAGGGAGGACTCTTCTATAATTTGCTTTATAACTTGGAAGGGTTAAGAGAACAAGAGTTTCTTTTGTGGAAAATCCCGACATAAACCCAAGGAGAGATGAGGGTACGAGAAAAACAATTTCCCCTCGAAATATGTGAAAAATACGCAGGCAGGTCATAAGGCAGCTAAATGACACTAGTGCCTCCATTTTTGACAAGGCTGTC
>CANNZV010002229.1:0-29943 GCA_947561585.1 Caprella mutica
AGAGCAAGGAATGTCCTATTTTTTGAAATTCAAGGCAAAATATCCTACTATAAAAGATTTGGCAAATGCTCCCGAAGATGAAGTGATGAAACTTTGGGAAGGTTTAGGTTATTACTCGAGAGCCCGAAATTTACATTTCACTGCCAAGCACATCAGCCAAAATCTGAGTGGTGTTTTTCCTTCTGATTATGCTTCTATTTTGGCACTCAAAGGAATTGGTCCTTATACCGCTGCAGCTATTGCCTCTTTTGCTTTCGATTTGCCACATGCTGTGGTCGATGGCAATGTCTATCGAGTTTTGAGTCGTTTTTTTGGTATAGAGGATGCCATAGATAGTACCATTGGTAAAAAGAAATTTAGTCAATTGGCGCAAGATTTACTCGACAAAAAACAAGCAGCAAAATACAATCAAGCAATCATGGATTTTGGGGCAACCCAATGTACTCCAAAACAAGCCAAATGCACGAGCTGTCCCATGAGTTCTAAATGCATTGCTTTTGAAAAAAAGCACGTCGATGTATTGCCTTTTAAAGAGAAAAAGATAAAAAAACGAGATCGCTATTTCAATTATTTATTGTTGGAAAATGAAGATACTATATATATAGAAAAAAGAATGGATAAAGATATTTGGCAAAATCTCTACCAATTTCCATTGATAGAAAGCAGTAAGCAAATAGAACTAGAAGAACTAAAAACACAGGAAGGATGGACAGCTTTTTTTGAAAACAAGGATTACAAAATCATCTCTAGTTCACCCGTATTTAAGCAAGTATTGAGTCATCAGAAAATAATTGCTGTTTTTTGGAAAATTCATATTCCCAAAAACATAACTTGGAAAAGAGGAGATTACATTCAAATCAATCGAAAAAACTTAAGTACCTTTGCATTTCCTAGGATAATTGATAGGTATTTAAATGATAATTCCTTACTTTTATTTTGATTTCAATTTGAACAAAAAAAACTATACAACATGTTAAATCGTGTAAGCCTTATAGGTAATTTAGGTCGTGACCCAGAAGTCCGCCGTTTAGAAAGTGGAATTGCTGTTGCCAAATTTTCAATAGCAACCAACGAAAATTATAAAGACAAAAATGGTGAGTGGCAAAAACTAACCGAATGGCATGATATTGTTGCTTGGCGTGGACTAGCAGAAATGGCAGAAAATCGCCTCAAAAAAGGCGGAATGGTTTACCTCGAAGGTAAATTGACGCATCGAAAATATCAGGATAAGGAAGGAAAAGATCGCTATATTACCGAAGTTGTTGCCAATGTGATTCGTATGCTCGACCGCAAACCCGAAGGTGGAGGAACTTTTGGTCCATCTATGCCTTCGGCTAACGATGCGCCTCCAGCTTATGGCAATAGCAATAGCAGCCCCACTGAAGGTACGTCGAGTCCAACTGCAAAAGCACCAGATACCGTTGCCGACGCACCAGACGATGATTTACCTTTTTAGGAAATTGTAACAATTAATTTTTGTTTTCGTTTTTACATAGTCTACTCAAAGAATTCACTCTGATGAATTCTTTGAGTGAGTCTTTTTATTAAAAATATATTTTCAAATAGCTTAGCCAATCATTGGAACCTGAACCTGGTCTTTATCTATTTTTAAGCCATCTGTTTTTAGCTGCGAGTACAATTGGAATCCTTGCTTCCCTTCTATTTGTCGTTTTCTTATTAATGTGTTCCGCACTTATTTCAGGATCAGAAATTGCTTATTTTTCTATTACTCCCAATGACATCAAGGAGTTGGAAGAAGAAAATAGTCCCGCCGCCAATAGAATACTTGCCCTCAAAAAATCTCCTCGTTGGCTACTAGCCACCATTTTGATTAGCAATAATTTTATCAATATTGGTATCGTTCTAGTATCCGATTTGATTTTGAGAAATATTATTTCAACAGAAATTTGTGATATTTGGGCAGAAAAAACACTTCATTTATTGCCCTTCAACTTAGTATCGATAAGTGTTCTTTCTGGAGCAATACATTTTAGTATTACTATTCTTTTAGTTACTTTTCTATTGGTCTTATTTGGAGAGGTCATGCCAAAAATTTATGCCAAAATGAATAATGTTCGCTTGGCAAAATTCATGTCTAAATCGCTCACTATATTGATGGGACTATTTACACCTTTGAGTAGTCTTATGGTCAAAGGAACTAAGATTATAGAAAAACGATTGGCGCATCGTTCGCAAAATGGTTCGTCGGCTAGTCGTGAAGATATCGACGAAGCGATTGATTTGACAGTAAAAGACCAAAAACACGCCAAAGAAGACAGTGATATTTTGAAGGGAATTGTCAAATTTGGAGACGTGTCTGCCAAACAAGTTATGCGTTCGAGGGTAGATGTGGCAGCCGTAGATTTTCGACTTTCTTACAAAGAACTATTGAAAATAGTTCGAGATTCTGGCTTCTCTAGAATTCCTGTTTATGACGAAGATTTTGATAGTATTACAGGTATTTTATACATCAAAGACCTTTTGCCTCATTTACAAGAAAACGATGATTTCGAATGGCAAGAACTGATTAGAACAAAGGTTTTTTATATTCCTGAAGCTAAAAAAATTGATGCCTTGCTGAAAGAATTTCAGCAACAGCGTTTGCACATGGCTATTGTTGTAGACGAATATGGAGGTAGTGCAGGTATTGTCACTTTAGAGGATATCATGGAAGAAATCATCGGAGAAATTCGAGATGAATTTGATGACGATGATGAGCTGAACTTTCAAAAAATTGATGATTTTAATTATATATTTGAAGGCAAAACTTTACTCAATGATGTTTGTCGAGTTATTGGAGTAGATACGACTACTTTTGATGCCGCCAAAGGCGATGCCGACTCATTGGCAGGCTTGATGCTCGAAATAAAAGGGCTTATTCCAAAAAAAGGAGCAATCGCAGAAGTTGATAATTATATCTTTAAAGTAGAAGCTGTTTCAAAAAGACGTGTCGAAGAAATTAGAATAACTTTGCCCCAATAAATCAATCCAGTTTTTTATTCCGAAAAGCTCGATACCGTTTTGGTCCAAGCCACAACCACAAACCCGTAATAATCATAAAAATAAGTCCGATTCCTAGTAGATTCATAGAAATGAGTTTGAACAAATCACTCACGATAGAACCATCGTGTAGGGATTCTATCCAATCGGAATAACGCTTGGCGACCGACTTGACTTCGCCACTAGTTCCATCGATTTGCACTTCCCAATTCTCTTCTTCGAACAAAACTTTGGCAATACCTTTGGATGGACGAACGTCTATTTTATCCACTGCATTCCCTTTTTGTTCGGGATATTTTTGGTACAAGGACATTTCGGCAATCCTAGCCAATTCTGCCATAGACTTCCATTGGTCGAGGTTTTTGGAAACTCCTTTTTGAGTCGGAGGCTGAATAATAGCAACATCCTTTTTGAGAGCCAATAAAATACCCGTTACCGCACTGACCAGTAGAAAAGTTGCTAAAACTATTCCTAGTAATCGGTGCCATACTCTGAAATTTCGAAGGCTTTGTATGTAAGATTCTTTCTTGATAAAATTTATGATTATTTAGCAGGAAGAATTTTCCCACTTGCTTGCCCAAAGCCAATACGAACACCATCTTTTTCGCAAAAGCCCGTCATAATAACGGTATCGCCATCATTGATAAATTTGCGTTGAGATCCATCCGGCATATCTATTGGCTTCGTTCCTCGCCAAGAGATTTCGAGCATCGAGCCATAAGAGTCGGGCGTTTTGCCACTTATCGTACCAGATGCGTACAAATCGCCTACATTTATATTGCAACCATTGACCGTATGATGCGCCAATTGTTGCGCCATATTCCAATACATGTATTTGAAATTCGAATTGGAAACAACTTTTCCTGAACTATTTTCGGGCTTGATTTCTACTTTCAATTTGAGGTCTATATTTCGAGTTCCTTCATATTCCAAGTAAGGCAAAACCGCAGGGTCTTGTACTGGCCCTGGCACACGAAATGGCTCTAGTGCATCCAAAGTAACAATCCAAGGAGAAACTGTAGAGGCAAAGTTTTTGCCCAGAAAAGGGCCTAAGGGAACATATTCCCATTTTTGAATATCTCGCGCCGACCAATCATTAAACAAAGCTAATCCAAAAATATGTTCTTCTGCTCTAGCTGTAGAAATAGAATCTCCCAAATTAGATGGTTTGCAAATAACAAAACCAACTTCTAGTTCAAAATCCAATAATTTACATGGCCCAAAAACAGGTTTTTCTGCTCCAGCAGGCATTTGTTGTCCTTTGGGTCTATGAATTGGTGTCCCAGAAACTACAATCGAAGAAGCTCTACCATGATAACCAACAGGAATATGTTTCCAGTTCGGTAACAAGGCATTTTCGGGATCACGAAACAAGCAACCCAAGTTTGTAGCATGTTCTATACTCGAATAAAAATCGGTATAATCTCCTATTTTTACAGGCAAACACATTTCGACTTCCGACATAGGAATGAGGAAAAAATCTTTCAACTCGCTCGCATCCCAATCTTCAAAATCTGTATCCAAAATATCTGCCAGGCGATTCCGAACCGCTCCTGTTTTAGGGCGACCCAATGCCATAAAATCATTGAGATAAGGCTGTTCAAAAACAGTATTATCTATTTCTAAATCTTTGAAAAAACCATGTTCTGCCAAAACAGACAAATCTATGATATAATTTCCAATTGCGGAAGCCACTTTGGGGGCAGCCGTTCCTTTTTTAAAAATTCCAAAAGGTAGGTTTTGTATCGGAAAATCTGACCCTCTAGGCACTTCGACCCATGATTTTAATGCTGGATTGTTTGCGGACATTGTACAGTAATTGTTTATTAAATTGTTCTTTTACTTATTCCGTTCAGTTACAAAAATTACTAAATCTTCGAGTGCCATTCGAGCTTCAGAAGCAGGAAATTCTTTTAGAATTTCAAAGGCTTCGGCTCGGTGTTGGAGCATTGCTTTTTCGGCATATTCCATTCCGCCACTTTGGCGCACAAAATTAATAACTTCTGCTACTTTCTCTTTATTTTCATTGTGTCTTTTTATCGTATTGATAATACGCCTTTTATCGGATTTAGAAGCATTGTCTAAAGCATATATCAATGGCAAGGTCATTTTCTTTTCTTTGATATCAATACCCAATGGCTTACCTACATCTGCTGTGCCAAAATCAAAAAGGTCGTCTTTGATTTGAAAAGCAACTCCAATTTTTTCGCCAAAAAGGCGCATTTTCTCAATCACTTCATCATCATCAGTAACGGAAGCTGCTCCCGAACTGCAAGCTGCTGCAATTAGGCTAGCTGTTTTGCGACGAATAATTTCAAAATAAACATCTTCTTGGATGTCTAATCGTCGAGCTTTTTCGATTTGCAGTAGCTCTCCTACACTAATCTCATTGACAGCATTAGAAGAAATTTGCAATAAGCGAAATTCTTGATGTTTTAATGCTAAAGTCAAACTATGAGAAAATAAATAATCCCCTACTAAAACAGCAATTTTGTTTTTCCACAAAGCATTGACAGAGAAAAAACCTCGTCGCTCGAAAGAATCATCTACCACATCATCGTGCACGAGGCTAGCCGTATGAACCAACTCCACAAAAGTAGCTGCCATGTGTGTAGAGTCATTGCTCACGCCACAAACGGCTGCACTCAAAAAGACAAACATAGGCCGTACCTGTTTGCCTTTCCGCTGAACAATGTAATATGTGATTTTATCGAGTAATGGAACATGACTCTTCATTGATTGACGAAATCGCTTCTCAAATTCTTTGAGTTCCTGTTCTATCGGTCGTTTTATCGTATCCAACGATTTGACCATAAGCTATAAATTTGGCTTTTATTTGGCACAAGATACGAATCATCGAGTGATTTAAAAATATACCTTTATAAAACAAGAAATTAGATTAAATTGTTGATAATAAAACAAGAGAAGATTCTAAGTCAAGAAACGGCAACAACGACAAAAGTCGCCATTACCGTTCTTCTTAGAAATTAAATACAGTATGAGATTATTATGTAGTACCACAGGCTTCTCGCCTCCCAAATAGAAAACCTCTGATACTTTAGGGAATAGAAAAACTTAATCTTTTACAACGACTACTTTTTTGCTGGTATGTAATGCTCCTTTGATACAATGCAAGACATACAATCCTGGCGGTAAATCCTGAATATCGAATTGCGTTTTGCCTTTAGAAACGGCATTAAAATTTCGTATTTGACGACCTTCACTATTAAATAGATAAACCACATCGAAAGCTTTTTTCAAGTCCAAAAAGAAGTAATCTTTGGCTGGATTTGGGAAAACCTTTACCGCTCTGTTCAATTTCTTATTTTCATCTACATTCTCTGGTACAAATATACTTGGCGCATGCTCAGGAACCATGGAAATAGAAATCGGACATTCTTCCGCTTCTGTATTTTCTAAAATCAAACGCAGCATCAAATCATTGAGCGTTTCTACATTATATGAGCCTGCGGTTGGTTTGATATGCGAATTTCCAATTCCACTATGATCCGTCAAAAAAGTATACGTACTATTGGTAATAAGCGAAAAGTATTTCATCAAAAACTCGGTATCTTTTTGAATTCCACTTGCTGTAATCGGAATGATTTTGATGCCCATTTTGGCAGCTTTTCTTATAGATTTTTGAATGGAAGCAATCGATTCTGGATTGTGATGTGGAGAAGCATCGAGTATCAAAAATAAGATTCGACTACGAGCTTCTTTGCTCCAATTTTGAGCGAGCGCAGCTTCCAATCCGAGGTCAACCGCCTCGGCGGTTGTCTTGCCTCCAATCGCTCTTTGTCCATCGACAAACTGTTGCAATTGATTGATGTCTTCCGAAAAAGGAGCAATTTGAGTTCGCAATTCAGGTGCATAATCTCTATCTCTATAAAATACTGCACCCAAACGAATCGCCAAATCTGGATTGTCTTCTTTGGTACGTCCGATGACATCTTTCATTTCTGCTTTTAGGAAATCAATTTCGTCACTCATCGATCCCGTCGCATCTACTGCGAATAGTATATCGACTAAATTGGATTGTTTGCAAGCTACAGGTATTTGGATGTGATTGATTCCTGCTTTCGCAAAAGGCTCTATTTGCTTTACAAAACTTCGGTCTTCGTATAGCATATAATCGCCATAATTGATGCGCAATGCTTTGACTTTTTGGTTTTCACCAAAAACGCCTGCCCACAATTCGGCTCGCCCTTGATTGTCCGTTTTGCTTTGCCAAATAACTTGGTTGCTAGAATCTATCAAGCTCACGGTACAATCTATTACTGCTTGGTTTTGTTCGCCTGTAATTTTTACAGCGTATCTATTCTGTGGATAAAATTTCCAATACTCTTGATATTGATTATACGTATTGTCTTTTTTCAAGCTTTCCCAAAAAGACCAATTGTCGAGGTCTTTCCACTCACCTGCCGTGAGTTGTCCTGCTTGGATAACTGGTTTAGCGACAACTTGCTCTGCTGCTTCGCTTTTAAAAGAAGTAGCTTTTGGTTCTTTAATTTTTGTCTTTTTTGCTTTTCTTTTCTTGGAAGAATTGGACACTTTATCCTGTGAGCGAACACGAATACCATCTACATAATAATCTGTAGAGGCAGAGCGACCACTTTGGATAGAAAGATTCTTATTATCATCGGCAGAACCAACACCTGCACTAGTCGCTGCTAATCCATTTATATTTTTAGTCGGGAGGGTTTTGATCTGGTCAGGATTGACAACACCTCCTTGCGTCGTATTGTCTTGGTCTATGAGCGGGACTTTATAACCAACCACAAATTCTTCCAAAACTTGCGAACTTATATTTATTTGTATATCGAGCTTATTGGCTTTTTCTGCCACTATTATTACATCCGTTATTCTTTGAGTTTGATAGCCAATATAAGAGGCTTTCACATCGTAAATTCCTGGGTCGATATTGCTAATATTGTAGTTGCCATCAAAATCTGATTCAACTCCTGTAATCAATTTACCTTTTTGCAATAGAGCAATATTTCCAAAGAGAATAGGCTCGCCCGTTTCAGCATCTGTCAATTTTCCTTTTAGGCTGATTTGTGCAAAAATAGTAGCGGAAGAAAATAAGAAGAAGAAGAAGAGGAAAATCGTGTTTTGTTTTAATTTTTTCATGCTTTAATTTTTTTTCAAAGTAGCGTATGCTTTAGCTTGCGGTAGTATCTGTGCAAGCTAAAGCATACACCACTTTATTTTTCTAAAACTAAAATTTCACTTTTCTGGAAACCATTTTCATGGTAAAGATTGAGAATGTATGTTCCAGAAACGAGATTTGTTTGATTCAAGTCCAATGTTATATTGTCTTGTCCCTTTGTTGCTTCAATTGTTTTCATAAGCACTCGTTCACCGATTTCAGAAAAGAGAGAAATGACAATTTCTCCGTCATCCTGTGTTTCCAAATCAATATTTATAAAAGAGGTAAAAGGATTGGGCGAAATTCTATTGACAACAAAAGAAGCATTTTCTAAAGTTTGAACTATAGGTTTTCCTGTTTCGATAAGCCTCGTCTGTTCTTTTTGACTTTTGTCATTGGCTGCTTTTCGAGTTGCCTTCTTGCTTTGCTTGCTTTCTTTCCTGCCTGCCGCAGGCCGGGCTGCCCGATTAGCTTTCCAATTTTGTATTGGATTACTATATTTAATACGATTCCATAAGCTCTTGGATTTCGTCCAAACCGTTTCCTCTACCTCATAATGCTGAACAACAACGCCCATCAATTCGTATCCATAAGGCTCGACCATTATGACTTTAACATCTACATTTTGTCCTGCCAGCACCTCATTCATGTATATATTTTCATAACCTACATAGCTCACTTCGATGTCAAAAGAAGTAGCGGTACAATCATTAGGAATTTCAAAATCAAAATTACCATCAAAATCCGTAATTGTTCCACCAATCATTTCACCTTGTGCCAGAAAAACAACATTTGCTCCGATAATGATTTCTCCATTTTCATCACTTACATTACCTTTTATCGTTCGTTCCGTTGGAGAAGACGTATTTTCTTCTTCAACAGTCAACAGAATCTTTCCATTAACTATTTCTCTTGGCGTTTGTTCTATAGTAAGTTGTATCGTATTTTGAGCCAAGGCACTTGTTGTGAGCAAAAGGCCAGAAAATAAAAAGCTCATGGCTCTTCCCATTCTTGGATTCAATCTTTGCTTCAAAGGAATAGCTCGATTGAGTTGAGTTGGTTTGAATTTGCCACAAAGATTGCCATTGGATTCTTTGAAAAATTGGGTCAATTCTTTATCTGTCTTTTTAGTAAAATCCACAACTACTTTATTACAAGACAAACAAAAATTTCCTTTTTCGACAGGAGTCATTGTAGACCAATTTTCATGACAAGGTTCTGGTATTTTTATTTCGATTGCTTTGTTTTGCATCATTGTTTTGTTTTAAGTGTGTACAAATATTCTTTTTGTTTACTAATTAGATGCAGATTTTATATAAATTACATAAACGATTCCCTCTTTTTTTTTAAAATTGTTGAAAAAATAACATTGATTATCAGGCTTTTATAAAAAAACATCATTTTTTTTATTACAAAACTTTGACTAAATCAATATTTTGTTTATTTTTGTAATAGTTTAAAACAAAAAGTTAATCATTAAACAGCATAGAAAATGTCAAAAGAAAAGGATGAAAAATTAAAAGCGCTCAAAATGACTGTTGACCGCTTAGAAAAAACATACGGTAAAGGTATAGTCATGAAACTAGGCGACAAGCAAGTCGTAGAGGTTGATACTATTTCGACAGGTTCTTTGAGCTTAGACATTGCCCTTGGAGTCAATGGATTTGCAAAAGGACGAGTTATTGAAATATACGGACCTGAGTCTTCGGGTAAAACAACTTTAGCTATTCATGCTATCGCCGAATGTCAAAAAGCTGGCGGTATAGCTGCCTTTATAGATGCAGAGCATGCATTCGACCGTTTTTACGCAGAAGCTCTAGGAGTAGATGTTGAGAACTTATTGATTTCTCAACCCGACAATGGAGAACAAGCATTGGAAATTACCGAAAATTTAATTCGATCAGGTGCTATAGATATTATAGTGATTGATTCAGTTGCTGCATTGGTTCCTCGTGCAGAGATTGAAGGAGAAATGGGAGATTCTAAAATGGGTCTTCAAGCAAGATTGATGTCTCAAGCGATGCGTAAGTTGACGGGTATCATTGGAACTACAGATACTTGCTGTATTTTCATCAATCAGTTGCGTGAAAAAATTGGGGTTATGTTTGGTAATCCTGAAACAACTACTGGTGGTAATGCTCTTAAATTTTATGCTTCTATGCGTTTGGATATTCGCCGAAGTGGTTCTGCTATCAAAGATAAAGAAGGCAATGTTACGGGTAACCACGTAAAAGTAAAAGTAGTTAAAAATAAGTTGGCGCCTCCTTTCCGTATTGCGGAATTTGATATTACTTATGGTAAAGGAATTTCCAAAACGGGAGAGATTGTCGATTTGGGTGTAGATCATGAAATCGTTCAAAAAAGCGGTTCTTGGTATAGTTATGAAGGAGCTAAAATTGCTCAAGGTAGAGAAGGTGCCAAACGATTTTTTGAAGACAATCCAGATGCAGCTCGTGAAGTAGAATTGAAAATAAAAGATGCTATTATGGGCACAAATGAACCAGAAGCAGATAGCGAAAAACCAGAAGAAGTAGTAGCTTCTGAAAATGGTAAGAAATAAGTTATAGAATAATTTTTAATAAAAATTATAGAAATAAAAAAGCATTTTCCAAAAGAGGAAAATGCTTTTTTTATTTCTATAAGAAATTATTTTATCACTAAAGTCTCTGTCTTAAGTAAACGCCCAACTGGGTATAACTGGTGAGTCGATTCATAGTGAGGCGAATTTTCATAGACAAAGTTCAATTGAGCATAAGCACTTTTAGCAAATTCAGGATTATTGGCTTTCTTCGCTTCCAATGCTTCGCGCAATTTGGGGTCTTGACGCAAATACTCGGCTGCCAAATCTTCGAAAACATAAGCCGAAAAATGTTCTTTTTGCATTAAAATTCCATCGAAAAAATTCCAAGCAAAATAAGAATCTGGAGCTTGCGGTTCAAGTGTTTCTATAATATAGCGATTGCTCGCTTGGTTGGTAAAGACAACAAAATCTCCTGCATGATAATCCCATTTCTGTTTCTCCTTAGAGACATTTATATCATAATGTAAATAATGCCCTTCGTAGGCTTCCCTGTTTTCAAAACTATCAATCTCATACAACTCCACTTCTAATTCCTGATCTTGAGCAAGCCGCTGCACTTCGACTCCATTCCATTCCAATCGTTCTATTATTTTTTGATAAGCTTGTGGTATGATATAAGCGGCAGGTTTTTCGATACTCAAACTTGCCTTATAGTATCGGAAATAAGGAATCTCTTTTTCGTAAGGCGCAGTATGGTCATAGTACAAACGCTCCAATCCAGATACTTCGCTCGGCTTGTATTTGGCTTCATAACCTTTAAACAAAATTTGGTCTGTCCGTTCGCTATCCATCGTCCAATTGACATCAAAACTCTTTTTAGTCTGTGTATTTTCAATAGCAGCTTGCTTTGCTTTTTGCAATTTCTTCCCTTGTTCATCTATTGCCGAAAGCATACTCGCCATAAAATGATAGGTACTTTCGACTCGGTCTTTATACGGTTTAAGCATGTGGGTTTCGGGCATAAAAGAAATCGTATTGTGCAAAGCCGCATAACCAGAAGAGTATCGGGGCAAATCCAAAAAAGCGGCAATTCCATCATCGGGTGTGTTGCGAGCGTAGACATAAGGAGTCATTTCCCAATTGCGTTTTTTCATGTCTTCGTATAAAAAAGGAAGCAATTCACTTGTCATATATTCCGATAAATTAGAATCCAATTTATCTTCTTGTGTCGCAATCAAAGTCATGGTATATTGATAATCTGCTCCATTGGAAGTATGATTATCAATAAAAATATGTGGCTGCCAATTATTATAAATTTGATTGAAAGTCCGAGCATTATAAGAATCACATTTGATGAAATCTCTATTCAGATCAAGGTTTTTCGAGTTGCCTCTAAACCCATGCGAATGTGGGCCTTGTTGATTAGCTCGACTGTGACTTCCTCTATTCAAACCACCACCGATATTGTAGAATGGAATGATTACAATAAGGGTATTTTTGAGCAGACTTTTCCATTCTTTTTTTTGCAAACAATCTCTCGCAAATAACATAGAAGCATCCACGCCACAAGGTTCTCCTGGATGAATCGCATTGTTTATAAATAAAACGGTTTTTCCTTTTTTTCGATTAGAATCAGCTTCAAAATCTCCATCTTGACTAATAACAAACGTATGCAAAGGATGTCCACTGTCCGTCCGACCATGGGCTTTAAATTCTACCTTTTCAGGGAAAACATTGCTTAGTTTTCCGTAAAAATCAATGGTTTCAAAATAGGTTGCCGTAGCATTGGCATCTTTTTCAAAAGCTGTTTCTAAGTTTTGTGCAAAACTCCACATCGGTAATAATAGGAAAGTTAAAATGAAATGTTTTTTCATGAAATAAATTTTTGGTTTGTCTCAATTTAGGAAAAAAGAGGGAAATTTTTAGACTTTTATTCAACAGGTGAGGCTTTTTTGAGCATCAATAGAAAGTCCCAAACTATTCGTTTTCAATTAGTCAAACTCGCCTGTTCAAGAGAATTAGTTTTTAACAAACATCCCGTGCAAACTAAAGTTCGCACCACTATTTATTTAAGGCAAAGTAAAATAATTAATTAGCCATTATGACTTCATCTTTTTCCGCTATACCTGCCTGCGAATTCTATGATAAAAACAAGTGCTTGTCCAATAAAAATTAAAAAAAGATAAATATATAAGTTGTTTAGCCATGGTTATCGAGTACGACATAAGGAGTACCTCTTTTCACGGTGGCAAAAACACGAGCAACAAGTTTATTTTTTACGGCAGGCAGGCTTCGTTGAAAATGCTCGCCATAGCTAGGCTATGTCTGCGCTTTTCGCCTCGTCTAGCAAAAAAATATTTCCTCAGAATGACCATTTTATTAATTTATTTTGCCTAACAAATTGATAAACGACATTTACATAAAATGTCCGACCATCGGCGGGAATAATGCCAGGGCCAGGATAAGCATTGGCACGACGAGTAAAATACGCCGCATCCCATAAATTATTGATGCTTGCTTTGAGTTGAATATTTTTAAAATCATAAGAAAAACTCAAATCATGGACATTATAAGAAGGAATGATTCCTCGCGTAGCATCGGCAAATAAAAGGGCATTGGTTGCATCCGTGAAATGCTTGTGCGTATAGGAAAATTGATAACTCAAAGCCATTTTTTGGTATAATAATTTGAGTCCCGTTTTTATATTAAAAGGAGGAATTAGCTCTACATTTTTGTTGACAAAATCGGATGCACCAGAAGTATATTGACCATAAATAAATGCCATATTGACAAATAAATGTGCATGAAGGGGATTTTTTTTGGAAGTAAAAAACTGCTGTCGTCCTTCGACATAAGTCTCTAATCCCAATACTTGAGCATTGCCAATATTTGTGCGAAAAGCAGATGCTTTTTCGCCCAAAATTGGGTCGTTTTGGATGATTGTTCCGATACCAATTCGATTGTTATATTTCAAATAAAAAAGGCTCGCATCGAACACCAAATGTCCATTTAACAACTGCCCTCGACTACCCAAATCGAGATTAAAACCACTCTCGTCTTGAAGTAAACTATCGACCACCAAATTGGTATTGACGATACTTAAATCGGAAAAATTGATGGAACGGTAATTTTGAGAAGCATTGGCATACAACTCCAAGTCATCGCTAAATCTATAAGAAGTTCCCAATCCCAAAAGGGGAAATTGACGAATATTTTGCTTTTGCTGATTGACTTGCTCTTCTTGTATCAACACTCCGCCTGAGACAAAACGCTGTTTGAAATAGCCATCCGAATTGGTTTGTATATATTCCCAACGAATACCTGGCGTAATTGACCATTTTGAAGTGACATTGAATAAATTTTCGGCAAAAACAGATAAGTTTGTGCTAGGAAAATCATAATCAGATTTTTCCAAATTATTTGGATTCAGAAAACTAAAATTGGCATCGGAGCCATCGTCTGCATTCCCTTGTTGGCTGCTCGCAAAACCATCATAATAACGTAATCCAACTAAGAAATTATGGATGTTTTTCCCAATAGTATAGCGTTTCAACAAACGAGATTCCAATCCCCAATTATTGTATTCTCCTCTAATCAAATCTCGTTCTCGCAGTGGATCAGGTCGATTTATTGGCCCAAGCTCGCCTAGAGCTTCTCTACTGGCATTGAGGTGGAAAATTCTAGTATTCCACTTCGTCGTTTCATTGATTGTATAATCCATATTGACGGCTGCCATTTGCCACTTGACTTTAAACCAATTTCGCTCTCGTTTGGATTGTTGTGGGTCTTGGTAAAACTCAAAGTCAACCAATCCGCCTGGCTGTTGCGCTAGGTAATCCATGTGCGTCAAGTCGGTTCGGATATGCACTTTTGGATGTAGCTGAATACCTACACTTGCATAAGCCGTATTTTGGTCAAATTGTGCATTTTTGCGCCAGCCATCGCCTTGTTTGCGCTGATAAAAAGCGTAGTAAGAAACCTTATTGAGTTTGCCTTCTACACTTGTAAAACTATTTAAAAATTGATAAGAACCCAATGTGTTACTCAGCGTCAATTTGAATTTCTCTTTGATATTTCCGTCTTTAAATTGGAAGTTGAGCAGTCCTCCAAACTGAGGGCCATATTGCAAGGAAGCTGCTCCTCTGACAATCTCTATTTTTTTCAAAGCTTCGGTCGGAGGTGTATAATAACTTTCGGGATAACCGAGTGCATCTGCACTAATATCATAGCCATTTTGGCGCGTATTGAAATTGGAGCTTCGGTTGGGATCCAATCCTCTTGCTCCGATTCCGAGCTGCAAACCTGCGCCGTCGTTTTCCCAAATATTGAGTCCTGGAACAGTCGCATAAACCTGTCGAGGATTGTTGGTTGCCAAATTGGCAATCAATTGATCTAATTGTATAACTTCTGTTTTTTTGGAGGCATAGATTCCTGTCCCTTGCACGTCGTTGAGCTTACTCAATCTAAAAACTTGTGCATCTTGGTCACTTACTTCTACCGTTGGCATATCGACTTGTACTGCTTCCAGTTCGATTCGAATGGGAGCTGTTTTGTCCGTAACTTCAATCGCAATTAGTTGTGAAGCAAAACCCGTCGCAAAGGTATTTATAGTATAAATTCCTTTTTTCAAACCCTCCATTTTAAATGTTCCTAGTCCATCTGTTTCATACAATTCTTGTGTTTCGACAATAAAAATTTCTGCACCTACAATACCTTCATTGTTGCTATTGACTACTTCGCCCAAAAGACTTTGTCCAAAAAGAACCGTATTAAAAAGGCATAAAAAAATTATAGTGGTGTATCGTATCATTCTATTTGTCTTTAGACTAATTCTAAGTAAGCTTTGAAAAAGAAAGTGAGCTTGGCTCACTGATTTTCTATTTCTTTTACTTTTTCCGAAAAGGAACAATCCATTTCTTAGCTGCAAATGTATCTTTTTCTTTGCTTAAATCAACAGTATTTTCGATAAATCGTTGACTTGCACGTGCATTTAAGGCAACATAAGACTCCACAGTGACAATCGGATTTTGAATACCGTGGTAAATTTGATAATCTTCCGCTATCAAATGAGCAAATTGTATCATAAAATCGGGCTGAATACACATTTGTTTTTCCTGAAAAGGAGTCAAATATTGGCTATTGATAATTTCTGCTTTTTGTCCATTTTCGGGATTGGTGATGGTAAAAGTTGCTTGCCCTGATTTCTCGACCAACATGACTCGCCACGAAAAACGGTAGCCTTCTTCCGTCCACAAAATATTGCCTCGATAGAGTTGATGACGTAGCGGAAGGAGAAGTTGAAGAATAAAAAATAATCCAAAAAATACGAGCATTATTTTAGAAACGGTTATTTGTTTGAAATCTAAATTTGATTTTATAGTATTAGGATAAAACCGCTCATGCCATTTCGAACTAAAAAAAATCAAGGTACTAAAAATCATGATTAAAGGAAACAAGCCAATATTGAATAGGAGATATGTTAGCAAATGAAAAACAACGACCATAAAATAGGCAAAGGGACGGGATTTTTTCCAACACAAAAAATACGCAATACTCAAGTCATAAATCGCCCCTCCCCAACAAAACAAATAAGCACACCATTCTTGTTGAAAAAAGTAACCCAATACAGGCATATTTTTATGTTCAGGCAACCAAATCCGCAAAGGCATCGCATGCAACAACCAATCGGAATTGAGTTTGGCAATACCTGCAAACGTATAAACCAAAATCATTTGCAGAAGGAGAACATCAATGTAAATAGCTGGAATTTGTCGCATTGGCTTCGTTCCTCGCCAATGCACATCAATCGAAAAAGCTCGGTGTGCAGGCAAAAATAGAAGCAAAAAAGCAAAGAGAATAACGAGATAATAATGGTTGAGGTAATTGCTTGCATCTATCAATTCTTTGTAACTAAAGCAAATAAAAAAAGTGGCAACAGCCACTCTATAAAACAAACCCAAAGCGATGCAAATAGAACTCCCTATAATCAAAGCAAAAAGCACATATATCCCTACTTCGCCAGGATGCTGAACCCAATGAAAACCGTAAAATTTGAAAAAGAAATCGGGCTCTAAGAAGAGCTTTTCTATCCAGCCATTCGACCAAGTTCGGATAGTCCCAAAAGCCATCAAAGCTCCAAACAAAATCCGAAAGGTGACTAAAGGATAAATGCCTTTTTGAGATTGGAGATATGCTTTTATTCGAGTCTGCATGATGCCTTAATCCGAGTCAGAAGGATTATCGACATAAGTAATCGCAATGCACAAAATAGAAGGCAAATCCGTTTTGGTATGAATCACTTGCTTGGAATATTCGGCATAAGCTGCTTGTACTTTAGCCAAGTCCGTTTCGATACTTTCAGCCAAAGTACCTTCCATTTCATCTAACTTTTGGCGAATTAAAATATATTGGTCGGTAATAATTTTGTGGAGAGCTATTCCTTCTTTTTGGGCATCTACATAATTTAAAAGGTCGTCTAATCCTTCGCCATCCTGCGCTGTCGAAAAACCTGAACCAAAATAAATATCTTGGGTCGCAAATAAAGATAGTTTCAATAAATCTAAAGAAAGTCCACTATACAATGCCTCGACTCCTTCGGGATATACAATCCCCAAAGCATTGACACCTGCGGGTTCGCCAAGTTTAGCCCGTTTGGCATGTTCGTAATTTTCGTTGAAGCTGTTGATGATTTGACTAAGTGAGCTCCCTGCATCTGTACCTTTGGCAGAAAGAAAAGAATCCTTATAAGTCTCCCAGCCCAAGTTTACAGAATTGGTTCTATCCAACATATCTTGAATAACAGCTTGTAGGTAATTTCGAAGATTTTCATTAGACGAAATTTCCTCCAACAAATTCACCTCATTCTCCCTAAAACCATATAAAAAATAGTCTAAAGCAGGAAAACCTTTATCAAAATTCAAATCAGCATCTGGCGTATCAAACTCAAATGTTCCAGTATTAAGATTAGTAGAAATAACATCAATATTGGCAGGAAAATTATTCAAATTAGAACGAAAAGATACTTCTGCAGCAGGACCAAATTCAAAGTTAGAACTATGCTGAAAAATGGAATATGCCGTAATAAAATCATTTTTTGTACTCGCCAAATTTTCAGCAGTTGGTTCATCCAGCAAGTTGTCGATACTCGATTGAAGATTGGACAAATCAGATGAAAATTTCTGATAGGATGGCAAAATAATATTATTAACCATGTTTTCGAGTAGGGCAGTTTGATCATAATCCCCCGTACACGTTAGTGCATCGACCGACGCTTCATCTTCGCAAGCACCTAAAAACAATATTCCAATAATTAAAAGCCAAAATCTAATATTCATTCTTTAGAAATTTAACATTGATAAAATATTAACGCTTAAAAATCATTTTGAATAGCTTCAAAACCATAGGCTGCTGCCAATTGGGTTTTAGCCATTTCTAAGTTTGCAATATTCGTATTATACAAATTCATAGTTGCAAAATCCGAGCTTCCGGCTATTAAAGTCAATAAAGAATTAACGGTTGTTACATCAATCAATCGACCTTCATTAAATTGCAAAGCATAGATAAAACCAATCGCTTCAGAAAGCGAATGACTTCGCAATGCCATATCCTCGAAATTGGCAATGCCATCATTCAAATAATGCAATGCTGAGCCTACTGCAATTTTTTCCCACTCTGTTCGCACTTCCGCTATTGCTTCATCTCTTCTTATCAAATCAGCATTACTGATTGCTGCACGCCCTTTCAAAAAAGCATCCATCATAGCTTGGTTGGAATCTAAAACACTATTCCGTTGATTCGAATAATCGCCCCAAAAAGAAAGCACATCAAGGTTGCTAGGAAAATCCGTTTGTACACCAAAATAGCCAAAACTTTCATCCCAATGGTGTTCCATTACTGTTCCTTCTCCTTCTATGATTTCCTCATTATCAACATTCATCCGATCACTTCCCAAGTAAACCGTTGTACCTTGGTAATAAAAACAAGCGCCCATCAAACCTTTTTCTATCACTTGTGCATGGTCCAATCCATCCGCTCCTACCAAATAAGACTTTGAACCGTCCAAGCTTTCTATTACTCCAGAAACCCCTTCCGAACCAGCTACTTGAGATTGACTTGCCTGCGCCAATTCATCTATCAAAGCATCAAAATCTCCTTGAACTGCTTCCAATGTTTTACTCTTTATCTGCTTGGTATATTCTTGTAAAAAACCAGCACCTTCTGCATTGGAATACATTGCTTTCATTCGAGCCGCATCCAATACAACTCCTTGTTCTTGTGATGTAGACATATACGATTTCCATTCCGTCATCATTGCCAAACGGTGTGTTTGTCCTGTATAACTGACATTTTCAAAGTTGTAAGTTGTCGGAATTTCGTAATTAACCGTATCGTCCATTGTGCTATCATCATCTTTACATGCTGTAAAATTGATGATTAGACTACATAAAATTAGCGTTTTTAAGCTTAGATTTTTCATAATCAAAATACTCTTATTTTTATTTAGATTAATTCTTAATAAGCACAAATATACAATCTATTTTGTTTTTTCCAAATATGGGTACAAATTTTTTTTAGACTAAAAAATCTCCTATTTTACGAATTGGGCAAAACAATAAAAATTTATAAACCACTACATTATATGAAAATCCAAGGTAAACACTATCATAGTATTTGGCTAAAACAAGACAATCCTAAAGTTGTTCAAATCATTGACCAACGATTGCTTCCGCATCGCTTGGTCATCGAAAATTTGACTTCTGTAGCTCAGATTGCAAGAGCTATCAAGGAAATGCACTTGCGAGGTGCACCTTTGATTGGAGCAGCAGCAGCTTATGGAATGTACTTGGCTTGCCTCGAAGCTCCCGATGGTTTTCTGTTTGATGATTATATCCAAAGAGCCGCCGAAGAATTGAAGGCGACTCGTCCGACTGCCATCAATTTAGCTTGGGCGGTAGACCAACAACTCCAATTGATTTCCAAAGAAAACAGCAAAGAAGACAAGACCCAAAAAGCTTTTGAAAATGCCAATACCATCCAAACAGAAAGTATTGAACGCTGTCGAATGATTGGCGAACATGGCGTAAAATTGATAGAAGAAATTGCATTATCCAACAATGGAAATCCTGTAAATATTCTCACCCATTGCAATGCAGGTTGGTTGGCTTGTGTGGATTATGGTACGGCGACTTCACCTATCTATCAGGCACATGACAAAGGCATTCCTGTACATGTTTGGGTCGATGAAACCCGTCCACGAAATCAAGGTGCTCGCTTAACCGCTTTTGAGTTATTGGAACATGGAATTCCGCATACTGTCATTCCCGACAATGTTGGAGGGCATTTGATGCAGCACAAAATGGTTGATATGTGTATCGTAGGCAGTGACCGAACGACTCGCAGTGGAGATGTTGCCAACAAAATAGGAACTTATTTGAAAGCGCTTGCCGCCAAAGACAATAATATTCCTTTTTATGTGGCGCTGCCTTCTTCTACAATCGACTGGTCTATTTCGGATGGCTTAAAAGAAATTCCTATCGAACAGCGAGGCGCAGAAGAGGTGAAATATATTTATGGTTTGCACCAAAATGCGATAAAAAGAGTATTACTAACTCCCAAAAATAGTCCTGCGACCAATTTCGCTTTTGATGTAACTCCTGCTTCTTTGGTCACTGGTTTGATTACAGATAAAGGGATTTGTGAGGCAAGTGAAGCGGGAATAGCCAAGCTTTTTCCTTTCTTATCAAAAACGAATTCATGATAGACGAAGGTTATATTAAATTCAATAGCGATTGGGAACAAAAATCCATTATTGAAGAGACGACTATTCAAGCATTAAATGCTTGGAGGACTCGCTTGTATCAGTTGGGATTACTTGGGGTTTATGACAATGGAATTGGCTACGGCAATATCAGTCAACGCAGCAAAGGCAATCAGTTTATCATTACAGGAACACAAACGGGAAAGTATCCTTTACTGAATCATTCACATTATTCAAAAGTTATAAACTGTGATGTTGATAACAATAGATTAAAGTGTATTGGAAGTAGCCAAGCATCTTCCGAATCCATGAGTCATCATACTGTTTATCAATGTGTTAGTGAAATTCAATACGTTTTCCACACCCATCATTTAAAATTGTGGAAAACTCAACTAAATCAGCTCCCAACTACTCGAAAAGAAGTCCCTTATGGCACGCCAGAAATGGCTTTTGAAATCCAACGACTCTTCAAAGAAACGGATGTCTTGGAACAAGGCATTTTTTTGACGGCTGGACATGAAGAAGGAATTTTTACTTTTGGTAAAACATTGGAAGAAGCAGGAACGATTTTATTACATTATCTGAATGCTTTAAAAAAATAAGGCCAAGGACGCTTCGTAGCGTCCTTGCCAAATCGTCGAAAAACTACCATTTTTACTTCTTAGATATTTTCGCTTGTATAAAATTAGTGGTCAGGCGAAGTTCTATAATTTTTGGGTCTTTGACAATTTTTGCATTTTTTCTATTTTTAGGCATTATCGCTTATTTTAAGATGCTGCTTATGTTGCTGTTACAAACAGCGCAGATATTGACCTTGAAGTTGAAAACCTGCCTGCGCAGGCAGGCTTCAAGGAGCGATTCTTTTTTTAAGAATCGCTTCCACAGCTTTTGCAAAAATTGTCAAAGAACCTTATTTTTTTAAGGTGTTAGGACTTTCCTTCTTTTGTTTGTCTGACTCGCCAGCTCACCGTTCAATTATTACTTCTTTATTTTCTTATAAAGCCTTAAATTCTACAGGCATCGTATATTGCACTTTTACATTATGTCTGCCTTGTTTTCCTGCTTTCCAAAGCGGCATTTCATCAATCACTCGAAGCACTTCTTTTCCGAGTCCGCCGCCAGGTTCTCGAAGGATTTCAGCATTTTGGATTTGCCCCTCTTTATCGACTACAAAGCGAACAATAACTCTTCCTGATATACCATTTTCTAATGCCATTCGAGGATATTTGATGTGCTTGTAAATAAAAGTCATCAGGTTTTTGGTAGACAATTGTTTGCGTTCATTTTTATCAGAAGAAGTACCACAATCGCCAAATTCAGGCATAGACTCCACTATCGTATAAATCGTATTGTCCATTGGTTCGGCTTTATCTTCGGGAATAAAGGTAGGTTTAGGCTTTGGTTTGAGAGCAATTGCCTTTGCAGGTGTTGGAGCTTTCACAATCGTTTCGACCGCCACTTCTAATGGTATTTCTATAGGTTCTGGCTCTGGTTCTTCGATAAATTCTGGGCTTTCTATCTCTACTATTTCTTTCGAAATGTCGATAGCAGGAGGTGGTGGCAAAGGTTTCTTCTCACGAGGGGTACGAATGACCTCAACGTCTGGTTCTTGAATACCTTCTGGTTCTGTCATTTCTATATTATTGTAATCGTACACCGTATAGTTGAAAGCAAAAATGACAGTAGAAAGAGCGAAAATAAATCCAATTTTGAGGTAAATGGCTCTGTTTTGTTTTAAGCGAGAAATGTCTTGTTGTTTCATAAATCTATATTTTTAGCATGAGAGAATAGCCATAATGAAGGTCAATTCATTATGCGTTAGAAAGCTAGCTTTGGAATTTTTTAAAAAGAAAAAGAAATTAATTCACAATCGAATCTGCGGGTAAAGGTACTTGCCAAGTCGAGTCCATTTTTATGCTATCCGAGTGCCGATCGGTCAACTCCCGCATGGGGATTGTCTTTTTGGAATAGCTCGATTGCAAATGACATTGTGTAAATAAAGATACTGCCAAACATAAGATGCAGCAGCAACAAAAGTTGATTTTCATGTGCCTAAATTTTCTTTATCACATGGAACAAACATTATTAAAATGTTTGTTTCATAGCTTTATATTTGTGTTTGCTTTTCTTGCAAACTACACTTATAATGATTCTATGAAATTACTTTTTGGTGTGTAGTATCGTTTTTTTTTAGAATTGTTGGAGCATTTCTTTTACAATTAAGCGCATTTTGGGTTCCGCTTTTTGGGCAATTGCAATGACACTTTCTAAGGTAGTTTGCTGGATTTCTTGAATCGGAAAACATTTATTGGAAACCACAGAAACCACAAAAACAGGGAGACCCATGTGTCGGGCAACGATGACTTCTGGAACAGTAGACATGCCTACTAAATCTCCACCAATGATGTTGAGAAAACGATATTCTGCTGGTGTTTCTAAGTTGGGTCCTTGCAGTGCAACGTAAACACCTTGATGTGTTTTGATGTCGTTTTTTTGAGCAATTTTTTCTGCCAAAACAATCATCTTTTTGTCGTAAGTGTCCAACATATCAGGAAAACGAGGACCGAGTCTATCATCGTTTTCACCTCTCAATGGATTGGCAGCTTGAAGATTGATATGGTCTTTGACAAAGACAATATCGCCCGCTTCGATATTGGCATTGGTACTTCCCGAGACATTGGAAATAAGCAATCGTTCGATACCCAATAAATGAAGAATTCGAATAGGAAAAGTAACTTGCTGCATGCTATAACCTTCGTAAAAATGGAAGCGTCCTGCCATAGCAACAATTGGCTGACCTGCCAATTTACCAAAGATCAATTGACTCTTATGACTCGCAACTGTTGAGACTGGAAAATGAGGAATATCCTGGTAAGAAATGCTTGTTTCGATTTCGATATCATCTGTCAAATTCCCCAAACCTGTCCCCAAGACGATTCCAAATCGAGCTTGAATATTCGTTTTGGAACGAATATAAGCGAGGCTTTCTTGTAAGTTTTCGTAAAGCATTTTTGACATAAGTATTAGACAAAAATTCAAAAGGGCAATTCGATTCATTTTCGAATTGCCCTTTTGGAGGTTAAATTAATTCAAACGAATTTCATCTTCATTGGAATCATAAAATTTATATTGTCCCAAAGGGAAATCTGTATTGGAAATAATTTTTATCCATTTTCTATATTTCAAATACCAATTCATTTGCATACTAGGAAAACCCTTTCGAGCAAAAGCTTCTATGTAAGGATGTACGTGCAAATGCAATTTAGATTTGGGCCGAGATTGTAAGATAAAATCCAAATCTCGCTCTATTTCATCTGTCAATAAAATAGTCGCATTGACTTTTCCAGAACCATTGCAAGAAGAACAAACTTCTGCCGTATTTATTTTTACTTCTGGACGCACTCGCTGGCGAGTAATTTGCATTAGACCAAACTTACTCAAAGGTAAAATGGTATGTTGCGCCCGATCTTTCTTCATATGATCTCGCATTTCTTTGACCAGAAGTTTTCGATGATCAGCAACACGCATATCAATAAAGTCGATAATAATAATTCCGCCAATATCTCGAAGACGCAATTGGCGAGCAATTTCAGCAGCTGACTCTAAGTTGACCGCCAGAACAGCTTCGGCAAGATTGGCATTTTTTGCCATTTTGTGCCCACTATTGACATCAATAACGTGCATGGCTTCGGTATGTTCGATAACCAAATAAGCCCCACTAGCCATCGTTGCCGTTTTCCCAAAGGAAGATTTTATTTGACGATTGACTCCATGTACTTCAAAAATCGGTTTTTTAGAGCGGTGCATATTCACAATATTAACCTGGTCAGGTGCAATATTCCCTAAAAAATCTCTTACATTGTCATATAAATCCTTATCGTCTACCACTATTTTATGGAAAGAATCACTCAACAAATCTCTAAGAATACTACTTGCTTTATCTAATTCGCTCAGTAACTTGACTGGTGGCTGCGAGTTATGCAATTGTTTTTGTATTTCTTCCCATTTCTTGAGCATTGTATTTAGCTCTTCGTGCAAGTCCGCTACTTTTTTACCTTCGGCTGCTGTTCGCACAATCAAACCAAAATTTTTGGGACGAATACTTTCTACCAACAATTTGAGTCGCTGGCGTTCATCTGAGTTGCCTATTTTTTTAGAAACAGCGACTGTATTGGTAAAAGGAGTGAGTACCAAATAACGACCAGGAATAGTAATTTCGCAACTCAATCGAGGGCCTTTGGTAGAAATAGGCTCTTTGAGAATTTGAACTAAAATAGGCTGTCTTTTTTCAAGAACTTGATCTATTTTTCCAGTTTTGATAATTTCAGGTTCAAATTCAAAATTGTCGAGAAGGTGTGTATTTTGTTTCCCGTCGCTTGTTTCTTTCGTATACTTCAAGAGTGTTCGGAGTCTGGGTCCTAAATCCGTATAGTGCAGGAAAGCATCTTTTTTGTGTCCAATATCTACAAAAGCAGCATTAAGTCCAGGCATTAATTTTTTGATTCTACCTAGAAAAATATCTCCTACTGTAAAGTTAGTATTGGTTTTTTGGTAATGTAGTTCTACCAATTTGGTGTCTTCCAAGAGGGCTATTTCTACATCAGTTGCTGTAGAATTAATTATAAGTTCTTTTTCCACAATTACATCGTTCTTTTTCGCATAAGAAAACATCCTTGAAAGAGAGATTCATCTCTTAACAGGATTTTATAAATAAGTCTTTATGACTTCTATAACGCAAAAAACTATTTTACCAAAAAAAAGATTAAGATTAAGAACGAAATGACTAAAAAGTATATATAATATGTAATATGCAATAAAAAAAGAACACACGACTTTTTTATTTTCTTTAATATTTTGAGTTCTAGGAAGGATGACTTTAGTCGAATATCGTGTATAGAAATTTCTTTGTTAGAATTTTCTACATACTATCATTTTAGATGATTAGGATGCAAAATTCTAATTATATTTATTTTTTTCAATTGCATGATTTTTCAAATCAAAGCAAGACCAATCGTTTTCAGTCTTTTCACTTAGTAAATATTTAATCTAAAATCTCATTTAGGGTGAATAGTAATTTTCGAAAGTATAGCTATAGCTAAAAACAGGAAAGCACGAACTAGGAACGTCGTAAAATTGACTAAAACCCAGTTCGTGTTTTTCAAAATACAACTAACAAGATTCTTGAAAAAAAATTCAAACTTGCTAGATATATTTATCTATTTCTTCTTCTTATGTCTATTCTTACGAAGTCTTTTTTTACGTTTGTGCGTCGCAATCTTATGACGCTTTCTTTTTTTTCCACAAGGCATAATTAAATTCTTTTAAGTATTATTATAAAGTTTTCCCATAAATTGGGAATGAAATTTTATTTAGTGTCTGCACCCAAAATACATTTCTGTTTGGCTTCAGCTGCTTCCTTTTTTTTGCCCAAACCACTGTAGGCATCAACTAGTAAACAATATGCTCGGCGATTAGTTGCATCCAAAGCAACAGCTTTGCTCAATCGTTCGACGGCTTTGTCAAATTGGCCCGTTTGTATTCCAAAACGTCCTAAGCTTATAAGGACTGGCACACTTTCAGGATTTTGCTTATTAAGGTCTAGCAACATCAACACTCCTTTCATTGGATTTTCCTTTGGAGGATTTTCCGCATAACACGTTGCCAAATTGACCTTATTATTGATATTGTCAGAATTTAAAGAAATGGCATTTTCGAATGCCATTACCGCTTCTGCTGAACAATATTTTTTCACCTTTTCTTGAGTCGTTTGCCGAGCACCTAACATATAAGTAGTACCTGCAATAGACCAAGCTTCTTCTGATTTATCCAATTCGGCAACTTTCTTGGCATAATGCCCCGAAATATCTGCTCGTTCAAACTCGTACCACTTACTTGCCAATTTTTTATAAGAAGAAATTCGCAAAGAATCATCTTCTGCATTAGCTACTTGTTTTTCTAAAGAAACAAGTAATGTAGCTTCTTCTTTACTCAAGTTTGGTTTTGCTTCAATCAACAAAGAACTAATGTCTGTACTCTCTGCAACTACTAAACGGGTTTTTTCTACCTCTGCATAATTGGCGGGTTTTGTACTTGCGCCAAACAACAATGCAAATAATAAGAAAACAGACAATCCAATAATTGTAAGCTGTAGTTTGTTCATTAATCCATTTTTTCTTCTTCAGGAAGAGATTTCACCTTAGATTTTACTTCCTCAACAAATACTTTTGCTGGTTTGAAAGAAGGAATGTAATGTTCAGGAATTTCGATAGCTATATTTTTCTTAATATGGCGACCGATTTTCTTGGCTCTTTTCTTTATGACAAAACTTCCGAAACCTCTGATATATACATTTTCTCCTTCAGAAAGAGAGCTTTTCACTTCTTTGAAAAAGGTTTCTAAGGAAACTAAAACATCCACTTTAGGCACTCCTGTTTTTTCCGATATTGCTGCGACTAAATCCGCTTTTCTCATTATTACTACTTTGGTTTATAATAAGTTATAAATGATATTAGTTTCAAAAAACGAAGGGCAAATGTCGTAATTTTCTAGATGAAATGAAAGTTTTATTGAAAATATCTTTTAGTTTTTTCCTTTATTCTCAATGTATTACATCTTTTATTAATGATTATTTGAAGCATATTCGGAAATAATATCTTTTACATTGAGCTGTAAAGTGGTTTTATCCTTCCAAGTATTTTCATTTAGATTGTAACAAATATCAAAAGAATGGTCTATTATTTCTTCAAAATGATGTCCTAAACCAAATCCAATTCCCGAAAAAACAGGAGATTCTTTCTGAAATACGGCTACTTTGAGATGTTTTTCTTTTACAATTCGTGTTTTTGGAGCAGATTGCACCTTCCGAGAAACAAATATAGGATTTCTGTTGCCTGGCCCAAATGGAGCAAATTGTTTGAGAATGCGCCAAAAAGAGTCTTTTATTTTTGACAACTCTATTTCTGCCGACACCTTTATTTCAGGAGTCGAAGTATCTTCCTTTCTTGTTGCTCTAACAATCGACTCAAATCGTTCTTGGAAAGCTATTATTTTTTCTGGCAACATTGTCAAACCTGCTGCATACTGATGTCCACCAAAACCTAAGAGTAAATCACTGCATTGTTCAAGGGCAGCATGTACGTCAAAACCTCGGACACTCCGAGCCGAACCAACAATTTTGTCGTCCGACTGGGTCAAAATAATTGAGGGATGATAAAATTGGTCGACCATGCGAGCCGCAACAATGCCTAGCACACCTTTGTGCCAGTCTGCATCAAATAAAACGATGCTTTTTTGCTCTTCCCAATTGTCAAATGTCACAAACTTAGCTTTGGCAGCCTCCACCATATCTTGCTCTATACTTTTCCGCAACTGATTGCGTTCTTCCAAAACCAAACTATATTTTTTGGCTTCTTTTTTAGTCTCCGCAAGCATCAGTTTCACGGCTTGCTCTGCATCTGCAAGTCTTCCTGCGGCATTAATCATTGGCCCCAACCCAAAAACGACATCTCGTACCGACATCGGAATACTTTGTTGAGCAACACGCATCAAGGTTTTCAATCCAACTCTAGGATTTGTATTCAACTTTTGGAGTCCATAAAAAGCCAAAACCCGATTTTCGCCCGTAATTGGAACGATGTCGCAAGCAATACTTGCCACCAAAATGTCCAACAAATTGGCTAATTCTTGCCAATCGATAGCAATTCTACTTTGATAAGCTTGCGCCAATTTGAAAGCAATTCCACAACCTGTCAATTCCTTATAAGGGTAATTGCAATCTTCTTGTTTGGGGTTGAGCATCGCATAAGAGGCGGGAAGTCTTTCACTTGGTAAATGATGATCACAAACTATAACATCTATTCCATGTTTATTGGACAAGTCGATTTGCTCAAAAGCCTTTACCCCACAATCCATAGCTATAATCAAATCAACTTTCTGTTCCTTTGCATGTTCTATGCCTTCAAAGGAAATACCATAACCTTCTTTATATCGGTCAGGTATATAATAACTTAGATTCGAGTGGTATGTCTTCAAAAAAGTATACATCAAAGCAACCGAGCACGTGCCATCTACATCATAATCTCCGTACAACAAAATAGACTGCTTTTGCTCGATTGCTCGTTCCAAACGAGCAACGGCTTTGCGCATCCCTTTCATCAAAAAGGGGTCATGCAAATGTTGTAATTTCGGTCTGAAAAAATATTTCGCCTCTTCATAGGTGTAAACTCCCCGTTGAACAAGCAATTTACATAAGATTGGGTCAATTTTTAGTTCTTTCTGTAGACTTTCGACTGCTTTTTGGGAAACAGAAAGCAAATTCCATCGTTTTCTCATAATATTATAATGTTCTTTTGAAATTACAAGATAAGAAATAAGATTGTTCTCAGATACATTCCGTGGTCAGAATAAAATGAGGTTCAAACTTGTCTGCTTGGTTTTATCATAGAATTCGACAACAGGTTTGTAGGCTGGTTTTAGCAATAGCTTAGAAAATTTCGAAACTCAATTTATTTTGACATCAAAATCACGGGATTTAGAAGAGAACAAATAAGATTATACATTGAAAAGCCGTTACAATATCGAACGTAAAAATATACAAACATTGAAGACGACAATAAGCTTTTTACTTTGCCTTTTTATAAGCATTTCTATTTTTGCCCAAAATACATTGGTTTTGGGGAAGATTATCAATAACAATACCCGAATTTCAGGAGTAGATTTGCAAGTCAATCATCGGTTTTTGGATGGAAATATCGATACCTATGAATCCAATATTTTGGAAGATGGTACTTTTGCTTTTGCCGTTCAAATAGACGAACCGCAGACCGTCAGCTTGCTTTATGCACGCAATAATGCACTCCTTTATCTAGAACCAAATGACACGCTTTATGTGAATTTTGATGCCAATACTTTTAAATTTTCTTTTCAATTTAAAGGACGAAGTGGGCTGAACAATACTTATTTGAACAATTATTTGAAAAAGTATCCTAGAGAATTAGATCCTTTTAAGTATTTGCAATATCGCTTTGGCCCATTTTGGTACAAAATAGACCCCGACAAAGATTATGCGATGCGTTCCAATACCAAAACACAATTTTTGGGTAAGATTAATTTGGCAAAAGAAGAAGCAACAAGTAATCTTGCTTTCTTTGGAAAAAACAATCCAAATGGGCTAACACCAGATTTTGAGGAATTTATGCAAGCCGAGATATATTATGACTGGGCTTATCACAAACTGCTCTTTGGAGACATATATAAAGGCGTACATGGCTTGGACGAAGCTTATTTTAATTTCCTACAAGAAGTATCTTTGCAAAACAAACAGATTGGCAGCCATTGGTACAGAATGTTTTTATTGGCTTATGTCAATCGAACCTACAAAAATCAAGCAGAAAAAGCAGAAAACCCTTTTGTCGGTCAGTATCAATTGGCTAGCAAAATTTTGTCTAGCAAAGCGATGGCTTTTGTGCAAAGTGACATGATTAGTTTAGGTTTTTATAAAAAATATATAGATGC
>CANNZV010002229.1:30589-123655 GCA_947561585.1 Caprella mutica
ATTTTGCAGGTTGCGAAGATTTCAAAAAAGCTTCGGACGAAAAGCGCAATTGCTCCAACAACAACTTGGTATCTTACATTAGCAATACCTTGGTTTACCCCAAAGAAGCCAAAAGCAATGGTATCGAAGGGAAAGTCATTGTGAGTTTTATTGTCAATGAAAAAGGATTGGTAGAAGGGCAAAAAGTCTTGAAAGACATAGGTGGCGGTTGTGCAGATGCAGCTTTGCGTATTTTCGACGAAATGCCTCGCTGGAAACCAGGACAAAACGAAGGAAAACCTGTCAAAGTAAAAATGACTTTACCTATTAATTTTTCTTTGAGAACCGCAGAAGTGCAAAAAGCTCAAAAATATTCGATTGATTGGGGCGTTTTACGAGGGCAACAAATCTCAAAAGATGATTTGAAAAATAGTATCGAAAAAGAATTGATTGTAAGAAACCCTTACGGAACGAGTATGCCTATTAGTCAGTTAACCGTTTCTTTTGAAAAAAGAAATAAATATATTTTTGCCAATAGCAAAGGAAAAATATCAAAAGACATTGAAAAAATCATCAAACAATCGAAAAAAGGCGGCGTACTAACAGTACTAGCGACAGTCAACGAAAAAGGAGATTTTGTAGAAGTTTTGCGGAAATTTGAGATACAATAAACTTCGCTTCGTCTCATTACAATATATACGGAAGCAATTTTGCAGCTTCTTTTATTTGTTCGGGTTTGCCCGCATCCAGCCAAATATCGGCATCATGCGGATAAGATAAAATGCGTTCTTCTTTAGCAGCTTTCAGGTAAGTTGTTATAATAGAAAACGTATTTTCTTCGGCGAAGAAATCAAATAATTTGGGGTCAATAATTTGAATACCACTAAAAGCCCGTTTTTCAAAAACAGCCGATTGCCGCCGACTCCACTTATATTCATTCGTTTTCTGATTAGTCCAACCTCTCAATTCATTACTTTCTTCCTGAAATAATAAATAGCGAGAGGTCCTTCTTTCGCGAGTTGCCAAAGTAACCAAAGCATTGGATTGAAGATGCGATTCATACATTTTACGCAAATCTATAGAACTAATAATATCTGTATTATGCACCAAAAATGGTTTACTATCATTGAAAAACCAAGCTGCTTTTTTTAAAGCTCCTCCTGTTTCTAACAATTCGCCTCTTTCGTCCGAAATACAAATTTTGATACCAAAGTCCTTCTTCTCCCTAAGAAAATCAATAACCAAATCAGCAAAATGATGAACATTGACAATCAACTCTTGGACTCCTGCTGCAATCAAACGCCGAATCACTATTTCCAATAAAGGAATCCCTTTGACTTCGACCAAAGCCTTTGGTCGATCATTGGTCAATGGTCGTAAACGAGTACCCAAACCTGCCGCAAAAATCATTGCTTTCATGAAAATAATATTATTTATTTTGCAAGATCTCTTTTTTCTTTCCATTATCCTACTTTATAGCTCAAATTTATAGGGAAACTCCTTGAAAACTAAAGATTTACCTTTGTTTTTCCATTGAAAAAACATACCTTTGCGCCCTGATTTTAATTTCTTAACATCTGTTCTTTTTATTATTAAAAAAAGAAGAACATACAAAACACCATTCTTTTAATGTTAGATGACGACAAAACAATAGAGAATGAAGAGCAAAAAGATGCTCCAACAAGCACTCCTAAAGTAGTAGAAGCTGCTGTTGAAACCGTAGTAATCGAAGAAGAAGTGCAAACTGCACATGATGATTTCGATTGGGACAAAAGTGACAAACACTCTTTGCCTTATGATGACGCTCAAATCGAGATTTATTTGAAAGAATATGAGTCAACACTAAACTCTGTTCTTGAAAATGAAATAGTTAAAGGTAAAGTTTCTGCCATTAGTTCTAGTGACATAGTTTTAGATATTAACTATAAGTCAGATGGATTAATTTCTTTGTCAGAATTTCGGGATACACCAGACCTCAAAATCGGAGATTTTGTAGAGGTTTATGTCGAAAGCCAAGAAGATGACAAAGGTCAATTGGTACTATCAAGAAGAAAAGCGAAGCTTTTAAGAGCTTGGGAAAGTATTGTTGATTCACATACCAATGGTACCGTTATCCAAGGTACCGTTATTAGCAAAACAAAAGGTGGTCTTATCGTAGACGCTGGAGGTTTGGAAACATTCTTACCAGGTTCTCAAATTGACATCAAGCCAATTATCGACTATGATTCATACGTTGGTAAAACAATGGAATTCAAAGTTGTTAAGATCAATGAAACAATCAAAAATGCTGTTGTTTCGCACAAAGCATTGATTGAAAGTGATTTGGCAGAACAACGTGATGCCATTATTGGTAGCTTAGAAAAAGGTCAAGTATTAGAAGGTTTGGTGAAAAACATCACTGACTTTGGTGCTTTCCTTGACTTAGGAGGTGTTGATGGACTATTGTATATCACCGATATTTCTTGGGGACGTATTTCACATCCAAGTGAAATATTGGCATTGAACCAGAAAATCAACGTTGTTGTATTAGACTTTGATGAAAACAAAAAACGTATTTCTTTAGGTCTGAAACAATTACAACCACACCCATGGGAAGTCTTGGATGCAACTGTTTCTGAAGGTTCTAATGTAAAAGGTAAAATCGTAAACATAGAAGATTACGGTGCATTCCTCGAAATTCAGCCAGGTGTTGAAGGTTTGATTCACGTTTCGGAAGTTACTTGGAGCAACCACCCAATCAATGCAAGAGAATACTTCAAATTGGGTCAAGAGTATGAAGCAAAAGTTGTTACTATAGACAGAGAAGATCGTAAAATGTCTTTGAGTGTCAAACAATTGAGCCAAGACCCTTGGAGCGATATCGAAGTTCGTTTCCCAGTAGAAAGTCGCCACGTAGGATTGGTCAAAAACTTAACTCCTTACGGTGTATTTGTTGAAATAGAAGAAGGTATTGGAGGTATGGTTCATATTTCTGATTTATCTTGGACAAAACGTTACTCGCATCCTTCTGAGTTTACTAAAGTTGGACAAATATCGATATTGTTATTCTAGATATGATAAAGACAACCGTAAATTATCTTTAGGACACAAACAAATCGAGGAGAATCCTTGGGATACTTTCGAAAATGTTTTCCCTGTAGGATCTTACCACGAAGCAACCGTGTTGCGTCGTGACGATAGAGGAGCGATTGTTCAGTTGCCTTACGGATTAGAAGCTTATGCTCCTGCAAAACACATCCGTAAAGAAGACAATAGCCCTGTAGAGGTTGAAGAAGTAGTTACTGTTAAAGTAATTGAATTTAACCGTGATGACAAGCGTATTTTGGTTTCTCACTTGCGTTACTTGGATGATATCCGAAGAGAAGCAGATGAGCAAGTAAAGGCTGAAAAAACAAAAGAAAGAGATACTACACGTAGTGTTGTGAAAAAAACACAATCTAAAGTTGAGAAAACGACTTTAGGAGATATGGATGTGTTCTCTCAATTGAAAGAGCAACTGGACGAAACTCCTGCTGCTGATGCGCCTGTGGCAGAAGCTCCAGTGGTTGAAGAAACGCCTGTAGTTGAAGCGCCTACAACTGATGATGCACCTACAGAAGATGCTGAATAAATTACATTGATATAATTGATATAAAAGACCTTGAGAGCTATGCTTTCAAGGTCTTTTTTTGATTAATGATTTATAGAACTAATCTTATTTTTTCTCGTTGAATTATTATTGTTCGATAAAAAACATCTAATGAATTCAATAGACATTATTCTGAAAGAATTTAAAAAGGAGGCGGGCAGCTCCGCCGCCAAGCTTTCTACACGAAATTCCGTAGAATAATCTTTAATAATTATTGATAAAATGAAAAAACATAATTTCTTTGCAGGACCAGCTATTCTTCCTGCTCCTGTATTAGAACAAGCAGCTCAAGCCATAGTTAATTTTGAAAATATGGGCTTGTCTATTCTCGAAATCTCACATCGTAGCCCACAATTTGTAGCAGTAATGGAAGAAGCCGTTGCTTCTACCAAAGAATTGCTAAATATTGGCGATGATTATGCTGTTTTATTTTTAACAGGCGGAGCAAGTAGTCAATTTTATATGAGTGCAATGAACTTGCTCAATGAAGATGAAACCGCTTGTTATGTCAATACAGGTACTTGGTCTACCAAAGCCATAAAAGAAGCCAAGCATTTTGGAAATATAGAAGAAATAGCTTCTTCAGCAGATGCTAATTTCAATTATATCCCTAAAGGATATGCTATTCCTGAACATGCAAAATATCTACATCTCACGAGCAATAATACCATTTTTGGAACGCAATTTCATGAGATGCCAAAAACGAATGTTCCTTTGGTAGCGGATATGTCGTCCGATATTTTTTGCCGTCCTATTGATATCAATCGGTATGCTATGATTTACGCTGGAGCGCAAAAAAATCTGGGCCCTGCAGGTACAACCATGGTCATTATTCGCAAAGATGTGCTTGGAAAAGTGAATCGTGCTATACCAACTATGTTGGATTATAACACGCACATTAAAAAAGACTCTTCTTTTAATACACCTCCAGCTTATCCTATTTATGTGTGTATGTTGACGATGCGTTGGTTGAAAGAAATGGGAGGAGTTGCCGTTTTAGAGCAGCACAATAAAGATAAAGCAGCTCTTTTATACAATGAAATTGACAGCAATCCATTATTCAAAGGTGCTGCAGCAAAAGAAGACCGTTCACTCATGAATGCCACTTTTGTATTAGATAATGCGGAACTGAATGATGCCTTTTTGAGTGTTTGTGCGGATGCAGGTTGTATGGGAATCAAAGGTCACCGTTCGGTTGGTGGTTTCCGAGCTTCTATTTACAATGCAATGCCTGTAGCTAGCATACAAACCTTGGTTGATGTCATGCAAGAATTTACTCGAACAAAAGGATAAATAAGAAATCGCCTGTCGAGTTCGTTAAATAAAAAGTAGATAAATAAACTCAAACGGTAAGATTTAAAATAGCCTCGGCAGGCGATTATACTTGTGTGAAATTATAATCCAATATTTGAGAAATATTTTAGGCAGTATCGATAAAATCGATACTGCCTAATTTTTTAGACCCAGAATAATAGTTTTTATCCTTCCACAAAAAGAGCTGAGATTGAACGATGCTCATGTGTATTTCGGATAGCTCTTGCAAATAATTTTGCAGTAGAGAGTACTTTTATTTTTGAACATTTTCCTTGAAGAGGAATGGTATCACAAACTACTAATTCTTCTAAAACAGAATTTTCGATGTTTTCATAAGCATTGCCAGACAAAACTGGATGCGTACAAATTGCTCTTACTGATTTTGCGCCTTTTTCCAAAATCGTTTTAGCCGCTCTACAAAGCGTACCTGCTGTATCTGCCAAGTCATCAACCAAAATGACATCAGCACCTTCTACCTCCCCAATTACAGTCATACTAGCAATTTCATTCGCTCTTTTTCGGTACTTATCACAGATAACTAAGTTTCTGCCAAAATACTTTGCGTAAGTCCTTGCTCTTTTAACTCCTCCAACATCAGGAGAAGCAAAAATAACATTTGACATATCTAGCTTTTGCAAATAAGGAATAAAAATAGCTTCACTTTTCAGGTGATCTACAGGAATATCAAAAAAGCCCTGAATTTGGTCGGCATGAAAATCCATTGTCATGATTCTATTTGCACCAGCTGCTTGTATCAAATTGGCAACTAGTTTGGCAGAAATAGGTACTCTTGGTTTGTCTTTTCTGTCTTGTCGAGCATATCCATAATATGGAATAACCGCTGTAATATATCCAGCAGAAGCTCGCTTACATGCGTCTATCATTAACAACAATTCCATCAAATTGTCGGATGGCGCAAAAGTCGATTGAATCAAGAAAACATATCTTCCTCTTACAGATTCATTAATAACGGGCTGCATTTCTCCATCGCTAAAACAAAAAAGCGATTTGTCTCCGAGAGGATAACCATAAAAATCAGCAATTTTTTCTGCTAAATATTTAGACTTTTCTCCAGAAAATAATTTTACTTCTACCATGATTTTGTAGGATGATTTTATAGGAGGCTTTTAAATGAAATAATAGTGTTTTAAATAGAATTTTGTGTGTCTAAACAAAAAGGGCAGTGAGCTTAACTCGCTGCCCTTTTTATTTTATTCTAGGGTTTTCCTCTTTATAAATCTAATAATAAGCTTGTTGGGTCTTCCAATAATTTTTTGACTTTTACCAAGAAAGTTACAGATGTACTTCCATCGATAACTCGATGATCATAAGATAAAGCCAAATACATCATTGGACGTATTTTTACTTCGCCATCAATTGCCATTGGTCGTTGCTGAATGGTATGCATTCCCAATATAGCCGATTGTGGTTCATTCAATATTGGTGTGCTCATCATCGAGCCAAAAACACCTCCATTGGTAATAGTAAAAGTACCTCCCGACATTTCATCTAGTGTTAATTTTCCAGAACGAGCTTTTCCTGCCAATTCTTTTATCTTTGCTTCAATTTCTGAGAAATGAAGCGATTCTACATTATGTACAGGTGGCACAACCAATCCTGTAGGTGTAGAAATAGCTATAGAAATATCAGCATAATCATGATAAATGATTTCTTTATCTTCTATTTGAGCATTTACATCTGGCATTTCCATGAGAACTTTCGCACAAGCTTTGGCAAAAAGAGACATAAAACCTAGTTTAATGCCATATTTTTCCACAAATCTCTCTTGGTATTTTTTGCGCAAAGCCATAATTTCTGTCAAATCCACTTCATTAAAAGTGGTCAACATAGCCGTATTATTTTTAGCAGAAACCAATCGACTTGCGATGGTACGACGCATACGACTCATTTTTTTGCGACTTTTATTTCGACTAAATGAACTCGGTGTACTTATAGTAGGAGCAGATGCAACAGGAGTACTTGCCACAGGTTTAGCTACAGAAGCATTCTCCGCATCCGATTTCGTAATCCGACCATCTTTGCCTGTACCTTGTACACTCGCTACTGCGATTCCTTTTTCTTTCAAAATTTTGGCAGCAGCTGGAGAAGGATGACCAGATGCATAATTGCTTGTTGGCGCAGGAGCGACAACTTCAGCACTGACCTTTGGAGTTTCTGCTTTTGGAGCAGGAGTATCTACTTTTGGTGCAGTTGTTTTTCCAGCAGTTACACTGGTATCTATTTTGGCAACCAAAGCTCCTATTTCTAAATCATCTCCTTCGGCAGCCACAAAGATTAATTTCCCTGCTGCTTCAGCAGGAAATTCAAGCGTTGCCTTATCTGACTCAAATTCACAGATAGGTTCATCTATGTTTATAAAATCTCCATCGTTTTTCAACCATTGAGAAAGTGTAACTTCTGTTATTGATTCCCCAATTACGGGTACTTTCATTTCAACTATACTCATATTCTTTTTATATTAATGAGAGTTATTTTTAATGAAGCGTAAATTTCAAGCCGCTAAGTTAATATTTTTTAATCTACTTCTTTAAAGTAATTGGGTCGAAATAATTTTACATTTTATACTTCCTTGAATTAGTAAAGAATGTACATTTATTTGTTTCCTTTCTTAAACTAAAACGAGGCTTTGAATTTTTTGCTTCAAAGCCTCGTTGTTTTTATTAAAAAAATATTAATTCATAGACATTGCGGGCATTCGCCAAGCAGAAGTCGTGTTGTGAAAAGCCAAAGGAACGATATTCGGCAATAAGAAATCACTAATTGGTAAATCGGATAAAATATTGAGTACATCTAATTCACTTTCTGCAAGGACAACAATCCAGAGTTTGGAATAATCGGCAGCAAGCGTATAAGACTGAAATTTGCCTTTATTCAATAATTTATTAGTGACAAGTCTATTCGACGGTATTAAATTTAAAAATTGCTTGGGCAGTGGCTTGGGTAGTTCGAACTCTACCATAAATGGATTTTTCATGATGTAGATGATTTTCTTATAGTATGGGATGTACACAAGTGTAAACTGTGTATACAAATATATAAATTATATTTCAATATATAGAACGAATCTAATTTATTTTTTGTCTACTCTTTGCTTGAAATTATTTTATTTTTCATAAAATCTATCTTTGTTAAGCCAGCAAGTCTTCTCCAAAAACTGTATCTTACTATTCATTTTTCAACAAAAAAAATCAATACATCTTTCAAATGGAAAATATTTCGAATTTAAAATCAAAAGTCAATCAATATCAAAGTGTATTGAAAAATACCCTCGAATATAGAGTTGCTTGGAAGGAACAACTCAAGGAAGAAATCATCAATCGACTCAAAGAATTGGTAGAAGCTACGGGCTTGGATGGAACAGTCGAACTAAAAGAAGAAATGGAAAATTTGGAAGCCATCGTCCTTTCTTTGGGAGAGGTAAAAAGTGGTTTGTCTCAAAAAATAAATCCTGACGTACAAAGACCATTAATCAAACATAATGGCTCTTTGATTTATCAACAATTGTTTAATGGAAAAGTCATTGTGTTGATTAATTATCCTCAAATAGAAGGTTATGGACAAGCTCGTCCGCCTAAAAATGTCGCCATTTATAGGCCCGAAGAAATCAAACCGCCTTTTATTTTGCGACACCTAGAAGATTTCATGAAGGAGATTACCAATTGGGAAGATTATGACGATGATGAACCAATGCAGCGTATTGGTTTCAATATGAATTTTACGGGTGCGCCTGAAGGGGAAATTCCAAAATAATAGGCTTGCTGTCTATGTCGGAGGGCGGAATTAAGCCGCAATCCGACATTATAGATATCGCTATTCGCTGACTTCTTTCGCACCAGCAAACATTGCTCGAATATCAAAAGAAGCAAACAAATAAACCAAGGCACTCGCTCCAAAGGCGCAGAGCATCGCCAGAAAAGAAAAATACCATTTTTCTTGGAGCATTGGTTTTAGGAAAATTCCTACCCCAAAAAGTAATCCTATTAAAACTAAAAAAAGGATAAATCGAATTCTGATTGCCGTCAATCCCATTTTTCGTTTTAACAAAAAGAGTAATAAGACCCAAACGCCAAACTGTGTCAAAAGCGTCGAAATACTCGCTCCTACGGCTTTGTATTGAAAGATTAGAACCAGATTTAATCCAAAATTGAGGATAAAACCGAGCGCATATATTTTTATCAAACTCCAATGATTGCCATTTGCTAATAATAGCGTTCCTGCGATATAAATGCCACTCATCGAAATCAAATTTAGTATCAAATAACCGAGAACCGTTCCCCAATAAGGCGTGGCTTTGTGGTATAATAGAAACATAATTTCGTTTTGATACAAGTAGATTCCCAATGCCAAAGGTATGGTCAAACACATGATGAGTTCAAAACTAAATTGGTGTAAAGATTGGAGTTCTTTGTCTTTCTCTTTTATCATTCGAGAAAACATCGGTAACAACAAACCTGCAAACAAAAAACCCAACATATTGCTGGCATCTAGCAAGCGAAAAGCTGCGCCATAAATATCATTTTGAAATTTCCCATCGGGTAGCAATCGCTCCAACATAATCATATCTACTCGTGTAAAAGCCGTCATCAAAAAAACTATTAAAGCATAAGGATAACTCTTTTTTAGAATGAGTAATAAGAATGGATAATTGAATCGAAAATGAAGGTATTTGAGTTTTCGAAAAATAGCGACAAAAGCCACCAAGCTCGTCAAGGTCAAGGAAAAGGCTTGTGCATAAATAAACCATTCTATCTGGAAATCGCCTTGTCCAAAATTGCCCCACAAAAGTGCCGAGCAAACGATAATTAAAATCAAGCGGTCGAGGGTAGAAATAATACTATCCGTCCGATAAAATCCCAATCCTGCAATATTTGAACGGAGAAAAAAGATAAACGAAACCAATATTTGGTTGTAGACAAAAAACCAGAAAAAGGACATATATTCTGGCAAATAACCAATACCCCAAGCCGCCAATCCAACAAGCACGCAGTAGCCCAGCGATAAGCCGATTTTTAGAATAAGAATATTGGGAAAATACTTTTCGACGAGTTGATTGTGCTGCGCTATATTCTTATTATTGAATTGCTGTATGCCAAAATCATTGACAATCTGGAACAAAAAAGTGAAGTTGAGCAATGCCAAATAGATGCCATAATCGCCATCGGCAACCGTATTTTGTATCGTTCGGTCTATCCCGAAAATATAGAAGGGTTTTATCAATAAATTGATAAAAATGAGAAAAACCAGATTGATAAAAAATTCTTTGCGCATAGAGTTGATTACCCGTTTTTTTTAAGCAAACAAAACTAGTGCTTTTTTGAATAAGTCATTGGTTTCGGCTTCCAAAAATAGCATTTCTTTCGTAATTGGATGTTGAAATTTGAGGGAGCGAGCGTGAAGAAGTAGGCGTGGGATTTTGAGTTCGTTTTCGAAATATTTGTTGTGCTTGACATCGCCATGTCTTTTATCGCCAATAATGGGATGACGCAGGTGCGAAAAATGCCGTCGAATTTGGTGGCGGCGACCTGTCTCGGTTTGTACCTCCACCAAAGAATAGCGAGAAGAAGGATAACGTCCCACCGAAAAAGGCAATTCAATCTGCTTGACTTTGGTATAAATCGTAATCGCTTCTTGGCGATTTCGACCGTCTTCGGTGGTAAGCGGATAATCTATTCGTTCTTCGTCTTGGACAAAACCTCGGACAATTGCCCAATAGGTTTTTTCGATGCTTTTTGCCATAAATTCTTTCCCCAAGCAACTTGCCGCTTCCGATGTTTTCCCAAAAACAAGTACTCCAGAAGTCGCTCTATCCAAACGATGTATCGGATACACTTTTTGCCCCAATTGATCTCGTAATAATTGCAAGACAAAGATTCTGTCTTCGCTTATTTTGGTGCGATGCACCAAAATACCTGTCGGCTTATTGATGGCTACAAAATAGTCGTCTTGGAAGATGATAGGGAATGGGTTCAAAGGGTGGTTTTTAGTTTAGGTCGTTTTGTATTTTCATTTTTTTTTCGCAAATCCCTTTAATACGTGCAAACTAAAGTATGCACCACTATTTAGTTTGCTATTTTTCTTTTTCCTTTGAATCGAGTGAGCGGGGCAGAAAGCGTGAGGTGTGTTCCGCCACCTGCTAGGTGGTAAAAGTTGCGTCCAAAATCTACTCGAAAGCGTTTGATTTTGAGACCAAACCCTAAAGAAAAACCTGCTAGACTTCGAAGTCCACTTACCGTCAATTCTTGTCTACGCAAATGATTGTAACCCACTCGCAAACGGAGGTTTTCTCGCTTACCTAATAAAAATTCTCCACTAAAAATCACGTGTCGAAAAAGATTATCAACCCACATTCCGACTCGATTTTCGCTTGGTGCTGTTTCGCCTGTAAAAATGGTAGTTTGTTCCTGATTCGGGTCGTCGTAGAGAATATTCCAACGATGCAGATTGTGTGCTGTCAAGGAAATACGGAAAGGCAAATGACGTAGTTTTTTGGAGATACCGAGTTGTACATCAAAAGGTATCGGTTCTTTATTGTTTTGGTCGTAAGTGGTCAATTGTCCTCCGATATTTCGGAAAACCAAAGTTGCATTGAAACGACTCGCTGTGTCTCGATACATCGCTGCTACATCTGCTGCCAAACCAACAGATTGATAAGACTCCAGTTGAGAAGAAACGAATTTTAGGTTTGCTCCAACAGACATTTTCTCGTACAATTCTCGCCCTGCGCCTAGCGTAAAGGCATATTCTGTTGCGCCAAAATTGCCTGTAATATTTCCGAGTTCATCGGCAGCACTAAAGTCTCCGTAATTGATGTATTGAACGCCTCCGTGTATCGTGGTCTTCCATTTTTGCATATAATGTCCGTAGCTTACATAGCCATTTCGAATATCCGCCAAAAGGAAATTATAATTGAAATTCAATTGCTGGTGCATCTCCGAATTGAGTGCCGCAGGATTGCCATAAGCCAATGCTACATCATCGTCGAAAACCGTAATGAGATTGCCACCTAATGCCGTCACCCGAGCAGATTGTGGTAGATTGATAAACTCGTAAACATCGTCTCCGCCAATTTGCGCTTGGGAAGTTATACTTCCGAAAAGGAAGCAGAGGAGTATTGCGATGTAGAATGTTATTTTTGTAAGATGTTGTGGCATAAGTTTTTAATTTCTTTAGTGCTATTTGAGTTATTGCTATTGGTTTTTAGAGTGTTTTTATATTTTTTAGCATAACGTGGGAGTACCTTCAGTGCAGCCTAAGTTAAAAATGAATATAAGGCAAAAAAGAATAATAAATCATCCATTTTAAGTTTGTCTTTTTCCGTTATACTGTGTTGAAAAGCCTCGATGTAAAAGGACTATATCTATGTTTTTCGCCTTGTATAACAAAAAAATACTGTCTCAAAATGAACATTTATTAATTCCTTTTTGCCTAACTGTTTGATCAAAATCTTGAATAGAATTATGATCTCTTGGCTGCCTTGACAGCTATCCTATAAATGGTATACCTTGTTTAGCTTGATAAAATGTATATCCAATCCACAATGCATAAGCTAAGCCAAAAATAGTTACTATTATGATTTGATTCCTAGCGGTAGTCTTCCATTTATTTGAAATTAATAAAGCGAAAATTGGAATTATTTGTAGGCCATGTAGACCAAAAAAATGTGCTACCCTCAAATCACCAGCAACTGTACTCCAATTAACTAATGGAAGTCCAGGGCCTCCATCTTCAACACCGATATTATGAGACATTTGACTTATCATTTGACCGCCAATCCAACTACCAAAAAACACTATTAGCCAACCTAGAAGTATAGCCCATTGAAGTAATTTAGGTGTTTCTAATTTCAATCGTATCGTTTCAACTATAAATAATGCCATAATTAAAACATTAATTGTTATTAATATTCCCATTGCTGCGAAGATTAAACCATCAAATGGATTTGATATATTATAATGGGATTGCACACCACGTGATGCTTGAAAAATGATAAGCACTATTTCTATAAGCAATGTCCAAGAAACAATATTGTTAATAAGATTTTTCTTTCTTTTAGAGAAAGGATATAAGGTAATAAGAAATCCTACAGTTAAAATATAAATAGCTGTAGAAATCGAAAATTTTATTGGTTTTATCCAAACGTTTACCCCCATAAGAGTTCTGTCATCAATCAAGCTACCTAATATAGTTCCAATAACAAAAACAAAATGGACTATTACAATCCAATACAATATTGGACTATTTTTTTTTACTGTCCTAAATACATGCTTTAAATATATCATGATTCTTTTTGTATAGTTGTTCTAATAATAAATACTAATGTAATTGCTTTAAAATCAATCAGTTAAGTTGTTAAACTTAGGATATTCTTTTCAAATTATTGTCAACGGTAGCGCAATTATGGTATGCGGTCGTATCTACGACGAAGGAGTAGATATGCGATCATACATAGTGTTACTTGCTTTTATTCTATTTCTTTTAGTCGTATCAAATTGATTGTATCTAAGTTTCTTCTTCCAAGAACTAATTTCATATTTCCTTCTTTATCGAATGAAATTTTTGATTTCCATCCTACAACATCATCTCTATTTAAATCTATCCCGTCTAAATTCGTTCGATAAAAATAGTTTGCCACTGAATCAAGTTTGTTATTTAGGTAAATGTTGGCTTCGCCATTGTGTTTGATATTCAAAACAAATTTGGTTGGTCTTGCAGAATGATTAGACAATCTTATAGGTCTATAAGTCCCAACAGTTTTCCACCAGCCTAATATTTGACTTCTTAGAGAATCCCTTTTTTTATAGTTTTCGAAGTTCAAGTTAAGGTCTTTTGATTCTTCTCTGTCATAGAATTCATTGATTTTATACCAGCCACCACCATGTAATCTAATTGTATTAATTTTCATTAATTCAGCTTTCAGATTTGCTCCATATTCTGTGTAAATTGAATCATTAATATTTAACTTTCCCAAATTCCTTAATTCCCCTCCATTTAATCTTGAATATTTGTAGACTTTATAATTTTCTAATATTAGAAGTGATTCATTATTAGGTCTTTGATTTGGAATAGAATCGAGATTCCATTCACCAACAGCTAAGTCGTAATTTAATTTTACTTCTGGTTCCTTGTGAAAATCACAAGAGATTAGAAAGCATGATGTTATGATTAATATTATATTTTTCATTTTTTATTGCAAGTAACATTTATATAAAAACTACAACCTCTAAAATCAATTTATTCTATTCTAATTCTCCACATCCCCGCCTTCCTTTGTCCAAGTGGTGCGACAAACACCAAGATTGCAATTCATTTTGCGTTCGAGTTCTCCGTTTTCATCGTAGATTTCTAGTGGACCGTGTTCTTTGTTGCCATCTATGTTTTGGCTCGTTGTTTTGTAGGTGCCTTTGGCTTTGAGTTTTCCATTTTCGTGGTATTCTATAAAAGGCCCATTTTCGTTATTATCGGCAAACTCGACTTGTTCTTTGAGTTGCTTGTTTTTGTAGTAAAATTGCCATTGCCCGTTCATCGCTCCACTTATATATTTGCCTTCTGATTTGAGGATATTTTTTTCGTAGAAGGAACGATAGTTTCCTTCAAATTGTCCATTTTTATGATTTTCTGCGATAAGCGTGTCGCCATTTTCATAAAATAAAATACGCATACCAGCTAAAGTATCATTGACATATTCGGCTTGTTCCTCTACTTTCCCACTCGGAAAATATTTGTAATACGTTCCATGCCGAGCAAAATCCTTTTTCTTGCGGGCAAATCGTTCTTTGATTTTGCCATCATCGTCAAAGGTTTCGATGGTTTCGATTGGTTTGGCACAAGATGCCAATAAAAATATGGATAGAAAGAAGAAAGCTATTTTATGCATTTTGAATGGTTTTTAGAAATTAGTTTTAGCTCTATAGAGTTTAACGCAAATAGAGCGATTCAATTTTATTTTACTAGCTACAAAACGGAGAAATGTCTTTTAGTTACAAAAATCTGTTTTAGTGGACAGGCGAAGTTCTATGAATTATTCGATTAAATATGATGTTTCTGTTTTACAATTTTAGTAATTCGACTGTCCTCATCTTTACTTTTTGCCATCGACAAAGTACATTTCGATTTCACCTCTATTTTTGATTTGAATTTTGCCTCTAGGCGTAAAATGAAATTTGTCTTTGACCAACTGGTGTGTGGCTTCCGAAATGTTGACTTTACCTACGACTCCGTTTTCTTCCATTCGTGAAGCAATGTTGACCGTATCGCCCCAAATATCATAAGCAAATTTTTTGATGCCGACGATTCCTGCCACAACCGAGCCTGTGTGTATCCCAATTCTAGCTTCAAAAAAAGGTTGGTTTTTTTCTTTCTTTTCCATCGCCAATGCCGCCATATAGCTTTGAATTTCGAGACCAGCTAAAACAACTTTTTCGGCAGCATTTTCGAAGGCAGAGGGTACACCTCCCGCACACATATACGCATCTCCAATCGTTTTTATTTTTTCGAGTCCATACATATCCATGATTTCATCGAAAGTCCGAAAGCAAAGATCTATTTCTGCTACCAATTCTTCTGGTTCTAGGTTTTCGGCTATCCTCGAAAAATTTTGAAAATCGGAAAAAAACACCGTTACTTCTTCAAAGCGTTTGGCTTTGGCTTTGCCAAATTGTTTGAGCTCTTCGGCTGTTTCGGCTGGCAAAATGTTGAGCAATAATTTGTCGGATTTTGCCTTTTCTTCTTCCAATTCTTGGGTTCTGGTTTGCACTTGTTTTTCGAGCTTTGCCCGCCCTTGTTCAATTCGATAAATCCGATAACGAAACAAGGCAAAAACCAAGGCAGTCGCTAGTGCCAAAGCTGCCAACAAAAACCACCACGTATTGTAAAAAGCCTCTTTGACTTGTATCGGAATTTGGAGTATTTGGTCGTTCCAATTTTCGCCTAAAGCCGCCGCTTTCACTTTAAAAACATAGTCTCCCGCAGGGAGATTATAGTAGCGTGCCGTATTGCTATTGGAGGCTTTGGACCAATCGGGTTCGAAGCCTTCGAGCATATAACTGTAGTTGTTTTGAGAAGGATTGGCAAAATCTGCGAGCGCAAATTCTAGCGTGAAAAATTTATCTTGATGCGATAAGACGATAGTCGAATCCGCTTGTAAATTATTTTTTTGGGTCACCAAACTATCTATTTTTCCATCGAATCGAGCAAAAGACGTGAATAGTAGCGGTGCTTGCATTCGCTCTTTTTCTTCTACAAATTGGGTCGAAGGATAAAAAGCATTGACTCCATTGAGTCCTCCAAAGTAAAGTCGCCCGTCGGGCGATTGGTAAAAAGAAATTCGATTGAACTCATTAGAAGATAAGCCATCTTGCTGATAATAATTGGTAAAATTATTGTCGGCAATAGAGTAGCGAGACAAGCCATTGTCGGTACTCAACCAGATGCACGTATCGCCTTCCGAAAGCAAGCCATTTATAAAATTATTGGTCAATCCATCTTTGATTGTTCTCCCCTTTATTTCGCCTGTAGCAATATCCAATTGGCTGAGTCCTTTGGCGGTTGCAATCCAAAGTTGCTGCGCTTGGTCCTCGTAAGTAACTAAAACTCGATCATTGCTCAATTTGGAATTTTGGCTATGAATTCGCACAATTTCTCCCGTCGATTTGGAATATCGAATCAAGCCGTCGGCATTGGTACTTATCCAAAAATAGCCTTGGTGTTTTCCTTGATACAAATAAGTAATATCGGATTGGATGGAATCCAGAATACCCGAAAGCGTATCGACTTCTAAACGCGTCTCTTCTTGGTCAAACAGATGAATTTCCTTTTCGTAACCCATCCACAAGACACTATCTTTATCCATACAAACAACTCCTTTATCGGTTGGTTTGCTCTGAAAAAGCGTATCGACTTTCATCGTTCGCAGGTCTATTTTTCGACCATTGCCGATGTATAATTTTTCTTTGTTATAAAAAATACCGAAAGGGGAATTGTAAAAAGGGAAAGCTCGAAATAATGGAATTATTTCATCTGTTTCAGTATTCAGTTGATGTATGGAATTATAATAGGCAAAAAACACTTTATTTTTGCCATCGCCTGTCATACCTCGCATACTACATACTCCGTTTTCGCAATATTCGCTACCTTCATGAAGGTAGTTTTGAAACAAACGATTGGAGCTCGAAATATTGATTGCACCAAAATCAGAAGCGACCCAAATCAAGCCTTGTTTGTCTTGAAAAATATTTCTGTAGTTGACGGCATTTTTGGTAATTTGTCGAACCCGATTGTTATAATTCGTTAGTTTTTTAATGTTACTATCATAGTACCAAAGACTGGAAAATCCACACAACCAAATATTGCCATTGTCTTCGACCAACAAGCCACTCATGGTGTGTTTGTTGGATTTTATCTGTTTGGAAATTTCGTGTCGAACAAAATCTTTTCCTTTTTTATAAAAAAGTTCTCCTTGTTCGGTCAGTACCCAAAGTTGTTTTTTGGAATCGACGTGCAAATCTATAATTCGAGCTTTGCGAGGAAATTTGAATTGATTGGTTATCGATTTATCGGAATTGGTTTCTAGGATTTTATTGCCATTGGCGACGTAGAAAGATTCTCCACTTTGCGCCAAAGGTTTGTTTGGGTTGTTGCCAGACAAGGCTATTTTTCGAGACGTATCATAAGGATTATGAACGAGGCTTTGTCCCAATTGGCTGGAGAAAGAATTATACCATAAGCGTTGATTGTCGTCTAAAAAAAGTTGTCGAGGACGAAGTTTATCCGCACTTTGAAAAGATTGATATATTCGTTTTTTTTCATCTCTTTCTGGGTGGAATTTATGAATTCCTTCTTCATCTAACAAATATAAATAGCCTAGAGAATCTATTTCTAAATCAGAAATATATGGATTGGAAAGGGAGTCTCGATAGTTGAACACATCGAACTGTACACCATCGAATCGATTGAGTCCATTGAAAGTTGCCAACCAAATTAGTCCACGATTATCTTGTTTGATTTGAAAAACATTCCGATGAGAAAGTCCCTCTTCAAAACCATAAACTTTTATCTGAACTTCCTCTGTTTGTGCCAAACAAAGAACGCCATTGAACCATATAAAAAATAATATATAAAAATATTTCCGCACCTAAGCTTTCTCTTTTTTGAAAAATAAAAAATAGCTATCAATACTTTTTGATAGCTATTTTCCATTTTATTCTATTTTAACTAATATCCCTAGGCAATTTCATCAATAATATCACCTGCTTTATTCGCAGCATCACTCGCCATGTCTTTGGCACCATCTAAAGCATCGCCCGCTTTGTCTACTACGGCTCCGCCAACGTTCTTCGCGCCTTCAACTACATTGCCTGCCATGTCTTTGGCACCATCTAATGCATCGTCCGCTTTGTCTACTACGGCTCCGCCTACGTTCTTCGCGCCTTCAACTACATTGCCTGCCATGTCTTTGGCGCCATCTATAGCATCGCCCGCTTTGTCTACTACGGCTCCGCCAACATTCTTCGCGCCTTCAACTACATTGCCTGCCATGTCTTTGGCGCCATCTAATGCATCGCCCGCTTTGTCTACTACGGCTCCGCCAACATTCTTCGCGCCTTCAACTACATTGCCTGCCATGTCTTTGGCACCATCTAATGCATCGCCCGCTTTGTCTACTACGGCTCCGCCTACGTTCTTCGCGCCTTCAACTACATTGCCTGCCATGTCTTTGGCGCCATCTATAGCATCGCCCGCTTTGTCTACTACGGCTCCGCCTACGTTCTTCGCGCCTTCAACTACATTGCCTGCCATGTCTTTGGCACCATCTAATGCATCGCCCGCTTTGTCTACTACGGCTCCGCCTACATTCTTCGCGCCTTCAACTACATTGCCTGCCATGTCTTTGGCACCATCTAATGCATCGCCCGCTTTGTCTACTACGGCTCCGCCAACGTTCTTTGCGCCTTCAACAACATTACCTGCCATGTCTTTGGCGCCATCTATAGCATCCCCTGCTTTGTCCACTACGGCTCCGCCAACATTCTTCGCGCCTTCAACAACATTGTCTGCCATGTCTTTTGCACCATCTATAGCATCCCCTGCTTTGTCTACTATATTCCCTGCAACATTTTTTGTGATATCTGCAGCGTCACCGACGGTGTCTTTCGCTGCGCCAAATAATTTTTTCAAAAAATTAAACATAATTTAATCAAATTTAATAGTTTTAAAATAAGCTCAATATTATGATTATAAAATCAAAATATTGACAATAAAAATAAGACACCTTGTAGTAAGGAATGATAAACAAATAAACTCAGGTTTTTGGCTGCTTCTTTTTGCGTCTGACTTTGTTAAAAATACTCGACAGAACTAGGCTATGCCTGTGTTTTTTGCCTCGTCAGCCACAAAAACAACCTACCCAAAAAATCTTAGTTTATTAATTCATCATTCCTAAGTTTCTTTTTCAAGGTGTATTTCTTTTTCGCTCAGGGGTATAATGTTCTAAAATTAATAATTTTAATTAAAAAATTTAGTTCTAATTAAACCTTTTTACTAGAAGAATGTCAAATTGATAGTTTTGGGATTTAGAAATCCATTATTCGAAAAATACTAAACTTTTTTTGTGAAAGACCTTTCCGATGAGAACATTCTTGCACTACTTAGTAATGAGAACCTTTTTGAGAAAGGTTTTCGTTTGCTAATGAACAAATATCAGGAAAGATTATACTGGCATATCCGAAGAATGGTCATAAGCCATGATGATGCCAATGATGTGATTCAAAATACTTTCATAAAGGTCTATAAAAACATTCATCGTTTTGAGCAAAAATCAAAATTGTATACTTGGCTTTATAGAATAGCGACCAACGAAACACTTAGTTTTTTAAAAAAAAGAGATAAAAGAAAATCTACTTCTATTGATCAGGAGGATTTATCTCTTGCCAATACCTTGAAGGCTGACACCTATTTTGATGCTGATTCCGCACAAATAAAATTGGAAAAAGCTTTGAATAGTTTGCCCGAAAAACAGCGTTTGGTTTTCAACCTACGCTATTACGAGGAAATGAGCTATAAAGAAATTTCGAATATTTTGAAAACTTCTGTTGGCGCATTAAAAGCCAATTATCATCATGCTATAAAAAAAATAGAGCTTCATTTAAGAAGCCATAAGATATACTAATTTATGAAAAAAGACATCCAAAAAGAACTAGAAGAATTGTCGCCTTTGCTGGCAAAATTGGAGCGAAAGAACAATTTTGACCTTCCTTCGAATTATTTTGAGGGTTTGGCAGATTCGGTTTTAGAACAAGTGCAAGAAAGGGATACCACTGATTCAACATCTTTTTTCTATAAAATAGAATCCTATTTAAGTCAACTCTTTAGACCACGTTTGGCTGTAGCATTTGCGGGTGTTTGTCTATTTTTTGTGGCAAGTTATTTTTTAATTCCTACATCTATAAACGATCATTCGGAAAAGCTCTTGACTCAATTGAATCCAGAAGATATTCAACAATATATTATTGAAAATGTAGTCGATTTTGAAGATACCACCTTGTTTGAATGGTCTAAAGAGGAAGATTTATCTTTCGATTTTTTGGAAGACGCTCTTGATGATTCCGACCTAGATGAAATGATGGATAGTATTTTGGATGACTTAGATTCGGAAACTTTAGAAGAAATGCTTTAATATATTATACAAATTTACAATTATGAAAAAACAGTTTGGGATAATCCTTTTATTATTTTTTGTACAAATTGCTCTTTTTGCTCAACCCAATAAAGGAGATAGATTGCAATCTGCAAAAGTCGCTTTTATTAGTAATGCCCTTGAATTAAGTCCTGAGCAAGCACAGCAATTTTGGCCCCTTTATAATGCCTTTTCTGCCAAGCGAAAAGCCATACGTAAAGAATCTCGTCCTAGTAAAAAACCTGCAGAAATGAGTGAACAAGAGGCAGAACAGTTTATTGCTCAGGCTTTTGAGAAAAAGTATAAAACCTTAGACTTGGAACGAGAATATTATCAAGAATTTCGAAAAATAATTTCCGCTAAGCAAGCTGTAAGACTACAAATTGCCGAAAATGAGTTTAAGAGAAGATTGGTCAAACGAATGCAAAAATATTAATTGGGATAACTTGCAATTGCTATTAATATAGCTGCTAAAAGAAGGACAAATATCAAGCTATAATATACCCAATCTTTCTTTTTTCGTTGTATTTCTAGCAAACCTTTTTCTAATTGAATTTCCTCTTCGGTAGCTGATTCGTAAGAAAAATTGGGGTCGGCACTCGCCAATTGCAGATCCAATCCTTCGACTATTTGCTTTGCTTTTGGGCTATCTTTTTTATTGATATGCAAACCGATACTCGAAAAATCAGCGACCAATGTCGTATTCATATTGGCGTTGGACAGAAAGGACTCTATACCTTTTTCTTTAAGCTTGGCGACATATATGTATGCTTCTGTTTCTTGGTAAAAATGTTTTATAATAATAGTCTCGAAGTCTTGGGGAAAATTATCAGAATGCTGTGATTTCATAAAACAATTTAGCAAAAAATATCATTTCTTTGTACATTTAGGGGAAAATCAGTGGGATTTTCATTCACCTTTAAAACTATTCTTTATGGAATCGTGGCTTTATTTTTTGGGATTTGGGGCTGTTGCCGGTTGGATTGCCAACTTTATTATGCGTGGCAGAGGCGTTGGCTTAATTGGAAATATTGTAGTCGGCATAGTCGGCTCAATGATTGGAAGCTGGCTCTTTAGTCAACTTGGAATTAGTGTTGCTTCTGGATTGGTTGGCTCATTGATTAGTGCAGTTGCGGGTGCAGTTGTCTTACTTTTTGTAGTAGGGCTTATCCGACGTTAGACTATCTTGCTAGAAAATTATTCGGCTAATCTTTTCTTAAAGATTAGCCGAATAATTGTTTTTAGTTATATCGAATTCCTATCAATTCCCCTGGACGAATTTTTTTTGATTTTGCAGGAAAAGCACTTGGGTAATCTTTCTTCAATTGATATAAAATTCTAGTTGCTTCTAATTTGCTTGAGAAAGCACCAACTAATAGTTTGTAATAAGGAGAAGAATGCAACCAATCTATCGAAATAGAGGGATGATTTTTTAAAAATTCTTCTTTCGCCTTTTCCATTTTTATACGGTCTGTCGTTGCCATCAATTGAATGCGCCAACCCGACACAAAACCTGTCATTCGGTTGCTTGCTCCATATTGATCCATGACTCGTGTCACTTCAAAATCTTCGTTGACTACAATAGTCTGAGCATTTCCTTCTAAGAAGGAAAAACTTAAAATGAATATTATAAATAAATAATGCATACTTCTTTTTTTACAAAAATAAGAAAAACTATATAGAATATCGGTTTGCATCAAGTTTTAATAAAACACCAATCATAAGTGTAAAGCCAATCAAAGATGAACCACCATAACTAATAAACGGTAATGGAATCCCGATTATTGGCATAATAGACATAGTCATTCCTATATTTATAAAAAAGTGGATAAAAATAATGCCTGCTACGCCATAAGCATATTGCCTCGAAAAAGCTGCTTTCTGTCGTTCTGCTATCGTAATGATTCGTTGCAATAAGACCAAAAACAAAATAATAATCGCCAAGCTACCAATAAATCCTTGCTCTTCGCCAACTGTACAAAAAATAAAATCCGTTGATTGTTCTGGTACATAATTGAGTTTGGTACGGGTTCCTTGCAAAAAGCCTTTTCCTTGTATGCCTCCCGAGCCAATTGCTATTTTCGATTGAATAACATTATAAAGTGAGCCTTGTGGGTCGCATTTTTCGGGATTGAGCCAAACATTGATTCGGTCTTGTTGGTGTGGTCGTAAAAAATTATTAAAAGCATAGTTCGTTGAAAACACCAATATACTTCCAATAAAAATACTTGCAAAAGTCAATACAGCAACTCGTTCTTGCCGGCTTTTCCAAATAAAGAAACCCGCTACCATTGCTACTGCAAAATTACCCAACAAAACATATACAGGAAATCCTTCTTTGAAACCAAAAATAGATAAAGCCACCAAAAGCAATAGACTCAGCAATGCATAGGTTCTGTATTCTTTTAGGTTAAATATTAAAATAGTAAGTCCTAATAAAAGCAATCCCAAGATAACAGGAAGAGGATCAAAAGACATTCCTAAAATAAAAATAGTGCCTACAAATGTTCCTATTAAATATGGATTTGCGGGCATTCCTTCTCGGAACAAGAGAATAAAAAAAGATAGAAAGACCAATGCAGAACCTGCATCTGGTTGTAGTAAAATCAGGAGCATAGGTGCGATAATAAGTCCAATCGCAATTATTTGAGAACGAGTTGTTGTTCTCAAATTCGTGTTATAATTACTCAAAAAAGCCGCCAATGCCAAGCAAGTTGCAAATTTCACAAACTCAGAAGGTTGTATAGAAAAGCCCCCAGGCAAAGCATACCAAGAGGTAGCTCCTTTTATATTTTTACCCAAGACCAAAACTCCTAGGAGTGAAGCGAGTCCTGTACCGTAAATCAAGTAAGCAAATGTTCGCCATAACTTCCAATCAATCACTAAAGTTAATAATAGTAACACTCCACAAATCCCTATAAATATGGTTTGTTTGCCTACTGTCGTCTCCGTCAAAAAATCAACCCGACTAACGGGATAGCCATCGCCATAACCGACCGTATATATCATAAGCCAGCCAACCCCTATCAAACTCAAGTATAGGGAAAAAACAATCCAGTCCACACTTTCTATTCCTGATTCTCTTCTTCTTGCCATTTAGTTTTATAAAAATAAAAAGTTCTATCTCATTTAAAAACTCTAAATTAGCAATTTAGTTTTTAAATTTTATCATGTCGGACAAACTCACTAAGTGGCGGCTCATTTTGGGAAAGAAAGCAGAACAGCAAGAACCCGTTCCTTTGGACAAAAAACAAGAGGGAATAGATCAAGTATTGGAAGCTTTATATGATTCTGAACGAAAAAAAGGTTTAGGAAAATCTTCTCCGAATATCAATCGTTGGTTGGGAGATATTCGAAAGTATTTCCCAACGCCTATTGTGCAACTCATGCAAAAAGATGCCTTACAACGTTTGGGCTTAAATCAAATGTTGCTCGAACCCGAATTATTGGAATCCATCAAACCAGACGTAGATTTAGTTGGGACTATTCTTTCGCTCAACAAGGTTATGCCCGAAAAAACCAAACATACTGCTCGGATTGTCGTTCGGAAAGTAGTGGAAGAGTTGGAAAAAAAACTACGAAATCCATTGAGAGAAGCCATACAAGGCGCCCTCAATAAAGCCGTTCGGAATCGTCGTCCTCGACACAATGAAATAGATTGGCACAAAACCATACAAGCCAACTTAAAGCATTATCAAAAAGATTTAAACACTATTATTCCCGAACATTTGAGAGGTTATGGCAAAAAAGGGAATGCCCTCAAACACATTATTTTGCTTGTAGACCAAAGTGGTTCTATGGCAACTTCAGTTGTGTATTCGGGTATTTTTAGTGCCATTTTGGCTTCGCTTCGTTCTATCAAAACCAGTATTGTTGTTTTTGATACAAATGTGGTCGACCTCACAGAAACACTTCCCGATCCAGTTGAATTATTGTTTGGCACTCAACTAGGTGGCGGAACAGACATCAACAAAGCCTTGATTTATACCGAAACCCTTATTACGAATCCATCAGATACTATTGTCGTGCTTATTTCTGATTTGTATGAAGGTGGAAACGAACAAGAAATGTTGCGCCGAGCAGCAGTTCTTCAACAAAAAGATGTTCAATTGATTGCTTTACTCGCACTCAATGACAAAGGTGCGCCTATTTTTGATAGCGATAATGCGCAGCAATTGAGCAATTTGGATATTCCTGTTTTTGCTTGTACGCCTGACCAATTTCCAGAATTGATGGCGACTGCCATAAAAAAAGAAAGTATTCAACAGTGGATGGCTAGAGAAGGGATTGTTGCGAAAGCATAATCATTTTATTTTGTAGCCCATACCTTTTACAGTAAGGATAAAGTCTTCGCCTAGTTTGCGTCGAATATTACTTATATGGACATCTATCGTACGATTTCCAACAATTACACTACTCCCCCAAACGGCTCTATATATTTCTTCTCGACTAAAAACTCGTCCTATCCGAGAACACAAAAAGACGACTATATCAAATTCTTTCTTGGGTAAAACAACCAATTCATTATTTTTATAGACCTCTGCATTTTCGACTACAATTTCAATATCTCTTAGTTTGATAGTATTTTTTTCGTCTTTTTGGTTTAATTCGGGATGTCTTTTCAACAAAGTTTTTACACGAGTCAATAATACTCGAATTCGAATTGGTTTTTTTATATAATCGTCTGCTCCTGCTTCCAATCCTGCTATTTCTGAATACTCTTCGCTTCTAGCAGTTAAAAAAGCAATTAGAGTGTCTTTTAAAACCAATTCTTGTCTAAGTTTGCACAAATCTCTACGCCATCTTCGCCTGGCATCATAATATCTAATAAAATCAAATGTGGTTTAAATGACTCTACCAAAGAAAGACATTTTTTTTCCATCGTTCGCTGTTTTTACCAGAAATCCCTCTTTTTTTAGATTATACTCCAAAAAAGCTCGAATGTCTGGTTCGTCATCTACAATAAGGATTCTGATTTCTTTCTCTTTTTCCATAAAATTGAGTCTTTTTCTTGTAGGCTTTGAGTTGTCCTTATGTAAATTTATAACAAATATTTGTAAGAATGGATTTGAACTTCGAATTAAACTCATTTTATGAGCTTCCAGGTTTTTATATAAAAAGCCCAACACTTGCGAACAAAAATTGACCTATTGGGAGCTAATTTGAAGCGCAATCTTCTTCATAATGGAACTTTTTCCTAGAGATTGATAAAGTTTTAGTACAAAAACCTTTTCTTTTGGAGAAACAAAAGCATTTTAAAAATAAAATTGCTATCTTTGCGTGCATTTTTAACAAAAAATAATTATACAGCGTAAATTATATAGAAAATGGAAATTGTAAACATAACAGGAACAGCTCGAGCAGCTACAGGTAAAAAATCAACCAAAAGTGTCCGCAAAGAAGGTAAAGTACCTTGTGTGATATATGGTGGTGGTAAGAATATTCATTTCTCTGCAGAGCAACTTGCTTTTAGAGATTTGATTTATACTCCAGATTTCAAAATTGCAGAAGTAAATGTAGATGGAAGCATTTATAAGTGTATCTTAAAAGACATGCAATTTCATCCTGTAACAGAGGCAATTCAACACCTTGATTTTGTTCAATTAGTAGATGGTAAAAAAGTAGTCGTTGAAATTCCAGTTCGTTTCAAAGGCGACGCTCCTGGTGTAAAAATAGGAGGAAAATTAACTCCTACTGTTCGTCGTGTGAAAATCAAAACAGAACCTGCTAATATCACAGAAGCATTGTATGTTGATATTTCTCACTTGGATTTGGGTCATGCTGTGCGTGTTAAGGATATTGAGTTGGCAGAAGGGATGGAAATAATGAATAATTCTAGTATTCCTGTTGCAACAATTGAAATTCCTCGTGCATTGCGTTCTGCTAATGCTGGAGAAGCTGGTGGCGAGGATTCTGCTGAGGCAAAAGAAGAATAGTCAATCGTTATACGATACTTCCTTTTTATAAAAGACGAGTTTCTATTGTAATAGAAACTCGTCTTTTTGTTTTAGAACTTTTTTATTACTTTGTGTTTTATGAAAACCATTCTAAAACTAAGTATTATTCAAGCTCCTTTGGTATGGGAAAATATAGATGCCAATCTCGCTTATTTTTCTCAACAAATAGCTTCGTTAGAAAAACCGACCAATCTGATTGTCTTGCCCGAAATGTTTACAACAGGTTTTAGCATGAATGCCAAAGCCATTGCCGAAAACATGACTGGAAAATGTATGAATTGGCTCCGTGGTACCGCACAAAAAACACAAGCTGCTATTTGCGGTAGTTTTGTGGCAACAGAAAACAATCGCTTCTATAATCGCTTTGTTTTTATGAAGCCCGATGGCGATTTCGAGATTTATGACAAACGACATCTTTTTACTTATGCCAAAGAAGACGAGACTTTTACAGCTGGTACAGAAAAAGTCATTATCCAATATAGAGGTTGGAAAATATGTCCACTTGTTTGCTACGATGTCCGTTTTCCTGTGTGGAGCCGCAATACAGAAGCCTATGATTTGCTTCTATATGTTGCCAATTTCCCAGCCAAACGAGCACAGGCTTGGCGGTCTTTGTTGATTGCTAGAGCCATAGAAAATCAAGTTTATACTGTAGGAGTCAATCGTATCGGAATAGATGATAAGCAAATCGAATATAGTGGCGATTCTCTTGTATTGGATTATAATGGAACGATTCTTTTCGATGCGAAGAGCGAAGAATTGGTCAAAACTATTCGTTTGGATTATTTGCAGCAAGCCAATTTTAGAGACCGTTTCCAATTTCTAGCCGACCGAGATTCCTTCGATATAAAATAATATTTTCTTCTAATACGTTAAAAGAATACCAACCATGCAGAAAAATGGGTGACTCGAAAAATCGAATCACCCAAACTCGTCGTTTTTTTTGCGAATTGTAATAACCCTATTAACTAACCTATTATTAACAACGAGTTTCTATATCTTTATGACTTATTTTTATGGTTCTCACAAATCTCGTGATTTAACAGTCAGAAAAAATTGAGTGTCGAAATTTTTTAGGCAAATATCTAGAGCAACCCACAAAGCAGCCTGCCGTCTGGCAGGTTTAACCCTCACTTTGTTTCCGACCACGATATTTGTCTGAGAACAGTTTTTCACCAAAACCGATTCAAGTAGTCAGCTACTTGCCTAAAAACCAAAACTATGTACCGTGTTTTTTTGCTTGGATTTCAGTTTATTCAATGGATTTTGATAAAGTCCTGGATTGTATTTTTCAGTCTTATCATACTCTTTAAAAACGATTGGAAATTCATATTGTTGTTGAGTATTCCTTTTTTTGCTGTTAAATGCACCTCTTTCAAAGCTATTTCGGAAGAAAATAGCGTTGAAATTATTGAAGAAGAACAAAATCCTAAACCTAGTTCTACTATTACTTTAAGGAAAAAGGTGGTTCAATTTGCAAAAAAATATGAGGGCAAATCTTACAAATATGGCGGTACAAGCCCCAAAGGTTTTGACTGTTCAGGCTTTACCCTCTTTGTTTTGAATGAATTTGGAATAAAACTCCCACACAATTCGGGTGCACAATCGTTGAAAGGAAAGAAAATTCCTTTAAAAAAAGCACAAGCTGGCGATTTACTCTTCTTTGAAAACAAAGGAAAAGTAAATCACGTAGGATTGGTTTACTCCAATGAGGCAGACGTTTTATTGATGATACACGGAAGTTCTTCTCGAGGTATAGTTATTGACAATGTTTATGAATCGTCTTATTGGAAACCTCGACTCAAATCGGCAAGAAATGTAATTGATTGAAAAAAAAACGCTCTATATTATTTCTTTTCTTTTGTGTATTTGTACTCTTAGTAAAGAGCCAAAGCTCTTTAGAATTATTTATTGAACAAGAACAAACTTCCAATTTTTTCAACAATAATAATATTGGATTAAGAAAATCACATCCCGATACAACAACTATTTATACTTATCTCGATTCTCTCATATCTGTTTTACACCAAAAAGCTTATTTGGAAGCATCGCTTGATTCGCTTTCTTTCGAAGAAAATAAAGCGTTTGCAAAGCTTCACATTGGGAACAAATACCAATGGCTTTCTTTGCAAAATGGTAATATTCCTACTGAAGTATTAAAAGCCATTCGTCAAAAAGAAACGCTATTCCAAAACAAACCCATCAATTGGCAAGAAGTCCTAAAGTTACAAGAGCAATTGCTTGAATATGCCGAGCAAAATGGTTTTCCTTTTGCGGAAGTAGCATTGGATAGCTTGCAAATACGTGAGGCAAAAGTGAGCCTGTCTACCCAGGTAGATGCTAAGCTTTATTGGAATTTGCAGCAAGAAGTAACATTTGACAATATAAATATCATTGGAGATAGTAAAATCAACCCGCAGTATATAGCCAATTTTTTGGGCATCTCTCCCAATCAAAAATACGACAAAAGGAAAATAGATAATATTAGTAAACAACTAAAAAACCTTCCTTATGTCGAAGAAAAACAAGCCCCAAAAATTAGTTTTAAAGACGGAAAAGCAAAGGTTAATCTTTTTCTGGACAAAAAAAATACAAGCCGTTTCGATTTGTTGCTCGGTATATTGCCCGACAATCGCCCACAACTCAATCGAAGACAAATCGTCGTCACAGGAAATGGCTTGATTGATTTGGTCAATGCATTTAATAATGGAGAACGTTTTACTATCGAATTTCAACAAATTCGTCCTCAAACGCAAGAATTAAACAGCCATTTTTCATACCCTTATTTATTCAATTTACCTTTTGGGGCTTCCATTGATTTTGATTTATTCAAAAACGATACAAGCAATTTATTGATCCAATATGAATTGGGACTTCAATACTTATTGGGAGGCGCACATTATCTCAAAATTTTCGTCAATAATCAACAATCTCGTCTGCTGACAATAGATGCAACTACGATTGTACAACAAAAAACATTACCAAGCAACTTGGATACCAAACAATCGCTTTTTGGGATAGAGTATGCTTTGAGTCAATTGGACAATAGATTGAATCCTCGAAAAGGTTGGTCTGCTTTAGTGAGAGCAAGTACGGGAGAAAAAGTAGTTGTTCGCAATAATTCGATATTAGAACTCCATGACCCCTCCGACCCTACATTTGATTTTGAAAGTCTCTATATTCCTTTTGAAGCAGCTACTTTGCAATATCAATTGGAAGGAAATTTTCAATATTTCCTTCCTTTATCAAAAAGAAGTGTCCTACAATTGAAATCTCAAAATGGTCAATTATTGAATCAAAAAGCATTGTTCGAAAATGAGTTGTACCGTATTGGAGGAAATCAAATTCAGAGAGGATTTGATGAAGAAAGTATTCTCGCAAGTTTATATAGTATAAATACCATAGAATATCGTTGGATTTTTGGACAAAAATCTAATTTATACCTTTTTGCAGATTGGGGATATATCGAACAAAAAACAACAAGTCTTTCAAACATTCAACAAACATTAGGCTTGGGAGCAGGAATACAATTAGAGGTAAGTACAGGAATATTTGGAATTAGTTTAGCCGTTGGAAAAGATAATAGAAATCATTCTGATTTCTTTGATTTGAGAAGACCAAAGATTCATTTTGGTTATGTCAATATGTTTTAAGAAAGAATGATTTCCCGTTCCTAAGGAAGATATTCCGCTAAAAATCGTTGGTATCTTTCTTCAAAAAAAGCTTCTTCCGAGCCACAAATAGAAGCCTTATCCATGATATTTTGGAGACGTTGTTCAGTAACAGGTCTAGTATTGGTCCATTCTACCATATTGTTTGCAGCATCTGCCTGAATCAACAAGTTTTTCAGTCCAAAGGCATCGTATTGAAAATTACAAATAACTTCGATAGCAAATTCATCCGCATTCGTTATATCTGCCTCTGAAAACAAAATATTGGGTAAAGCACAAACCAATTCCTCAAGGCCTGTATTATTGTTTTCTAATATTATATCGCCCAAAATGAATCCAGCATCCGTCACTTGTTCCGATATTCTATTAATAGAAATATCGGAATCCGAGAAATAAATTTCATTGGCAATAACACTAAAAAATTCACTTTCTGTTTTTATAAATTTCAAAAAGCCCGTATAAATGTAGATTTTTCCACCTGGAGCAGAAAAAATATTTTTTTGATTGTCATCTTTCAAAATATGCAATTCCCAATCCAACAAATCACGTCTTTTGACGGATTCTGTTGTCAACAATGTACGTAATAATGTATTCAAATACTGATAAGCATTTCCATATTCATTTTTATCTAAGATAGCATATTTGTTAGGATTGGACAAGATTTCGCTATTGACAGCTTCACCAATTTTGTATTGGTCTTCTACAGAAAAATCAGTCAAATTCACATGGACAGTTTTCCCTGGTTGTCTACAAGAGGTTTGTAGAAATATTGTAAGGCTAAAAAATATTATATATATAGTCAGTTTTTGCATATCACCTTTTACAAGTTCTTTTAGTAAGTTAAAGCTTAAAATAAAGCATATAATCACAAATTAATTCTTGAAATATAAAAGGGAGGAAACCTGTTTTAAACAGCTTATTTACATAAATCCAAAAAATGTGCCACAAAGCATTTATACCTATCCGTTCTCAACAAAAACGACCGTTTTTTTTGTAAAAAAACATCTACTTCCTTATATGAATCAAAACATTCAAAAAAATCTTCCTCAAGATTTTAATCTTTCCAATCTGAAAAAACAACTTTTGTCTTTTAATTTCGTTTTTAATGTGATTTAGTATAATTTTTGCACGCCTCAATCAAACAGAGCGAGCAAGGTATACGCTCTTTTTCAAAAAAATCATCGCATGCGAATTATTATCATTTCTATATTTTGTTTGTTTTTGGGTACACTTAATGCTCAAGAATCTAAATTAGCACAGCAGTATTTTTCTAGCGGAGAATATGAAAAAGCAGCAACTCTATACAACAAGCTCTATGAAAAAAATAGTGGGAATGACTACTATTTCAATCGATATGTAGAGAGTTTAATCAATCTAGAACGTTATGAAGATTGTGAAAAGGCAATAAAAAAACAACTTAAATCAAAGCCAAAGCAAGTACAGCTTTATGTAACTTATGGCAATCTTTTTGAACGTCAATACAAAGATGCAGAAGCAAAAGAACAGTACGAAAAAGCCATCAAAAAATTAACTCCCGATCGCTATATCACCATTAAATTAGCTAACGCATTTATTGGTTTAACCAAATATGATTTTGCTACTCAAACTTTTGAAAAAGGATCAGAATTATTAAAAGATAAAAATATTTTTGCCTATAATTTAGGAGATTTGTATCGCCGAAAAGGCGACACAAATTTGATGATTGAAAACTATTTAAATAGTTTGGTTGACAATCCAAGTCGTGCCAATTCACTCAAAACTATGTTTCAACGTTACCTCACAGAAGAGGAACAATTCGACGAATTGCAAACACAACTATACGACCGAATACAAGAACACGAAGACATTTTAGAATATACTGAGTTATTGACTTGGGTTTTTATCCAAAGAAAAGATTATAAAAATGCCTTCCGTCAAGTCAAAGCTTTAGACAAACGCTTGGACGAAAATGGTGGGCGAGTTTACAAACTTGCCGAAGTTGCCGCCAACGACAAAGACTACGATGCAGCAATTGAAGCATTCGATTATATCGTAGCCGAAAAAGGAAGTACTTCTAGTTATTATATAGAAGCCAAAAGAGAATCTTTGAGCTGTAAGCGAAAAAAAATAACAGAAGGTTTTGCTTACACAACGGATGACCTCCGAAATTTGGAACAACAATACGAAGCTTTTCTAGCAGAATTTGGCGCCTCCAAAGTCACCGCATCTATTGTTTCAGAATTGGCTGATTTGGAAGCTTTTTATCTCAATGACTTAACCAAAGCCATCGGTTTGCTCAAAGAAATGGTCGAATATCCTGGTATTGATAAAAACATAAAGGCTAGAGGCAAGTTGAGCTTGGCCGATTTCTACCTCATGCAAGATGAAATTTGGGAAGCAACTCTTTTGTATTCTCAAGTAGACAAAGAATTCAAAGACGATATCATGGGGCACGAAGCTCGTTATCGCAATGCCAAGTTGTCTTATTATGCAGGTGATTTTCAATGGGCACAAGCGCAATTTGATGTACTCAAAGCATCCACGTCAAAGTTGATTTCCAATGATGCCATCGACAAGTCTGTTTTCATTATGGATAATCTTGGTTTGGATACAACCGTCACTGCTATTACATTGTTTTCCGAAGCAGAGTTATTTGTTTTTCAAAACAAACACGAAGATGCTTTCTTAAAACTAGATACGATTCGACGAGATTTTTCAGACCATAGTTTGTTAGATGATGTCTATTATGCTTCCGCACAAATTTATAACAAAGAAAGAAAATATGTGAAAGCAGCCGAGATGTATCAAAAAATTATTGATGGTTTTATGGAAGATATTCGAGCCGACAATGCTATCTTTGAATTGGCAGAGCTTTATGAAAATGAAAACCAACTCAACGACAAAGAAAAAGCCAAAGAGTTGTACGAGAAATTATTCTTAGAATTGTCAGGAAGTACTTATGCCGTCGAAGCTCGAAAACGCTACCGACGTTTGAGAGGAGACGATATTTAATCAAAAAGGTAAGCCTGTAAACTGGACACTTTACATCCATTCTTGTAAAATTGAAATTCAAACATTTTTTAGTTTAAAAAATAGCGTGTCCCGATTACTCTCCTGAATAAAAATTGAATCGAAAAAACAGTAGAAAACCAAACTATGATAATTTACAACGTTACCGTAAAGGTGGAAAATGAAATAAAGGAAGATTGGTTGCAATGGATGAAGGAAGTCCATATTCCTGATGTGATGAAAACGGGGCGTTTTGTAGATTTCAAAATGTATCGAATTATTGGAGATGAAACAAATGGAGTTTCCTATGCCATCCAATATTCTTGTCTTGATATGAAAACCCTCCATCTATACACCGTAAATGACGCTCCTGCCTTACAAGTCGAACATACCAAACGCTACGGAGAAAAAGCACTTGCTTTCGGACTTTATTAGAAGTTTTGGAATAGACTATTTTTATTTATCCCGCCCAACCTTCTCTATCCAAACTTCTAAAATGAACGGCTTCCGCCAAATGTTCCATTTTAATATTTTTACTACCATTCAAATCCGCCGAAGTGCGAGCTACTTTGAGAATACGATCATAGGCTCTTGCCGACAATTGTAATTTCTTCATTGCATTTTTCAATAACATTTGCCCAGCTTGGTCAATTTGACACACATCCCGAACCATGCGGCTCGGCATTTGAGCATTGCTATAAACATTGGGCATATCTTTGAATCGCTCCTGCTGAATTTTGCGAGCTTTGACGACTCGCTTCACAATAGATTCGCTTGTTTCTGAAGGTCTTCCTGTTTTAGATAATTCATCGAAAGAAACGGGAGTAACTTCTACATGCAAATCAATTCTATCCAATAAAGGCCCTGAGATTTTGCTCAAGTATCGCTTGACTTGTGCTGGTCCACAAACACAATCCTTTTCGGGGTGATTGTGATAACCACAAGGACAAGGATTCATAGAAGCGACCAACATAAAACTCGACGGATAATCTACCGTAACTCTAGCTCTCGAAATAGTCACTTTTCGTTCTTCCATTGGTTGTCGAAGCACTTCCAAAACTGTTCGTTTATACTCAGGTAGTTCATCCAAAAACAAAACGCCATTATGTGCGAGCGAAATTTCTCCAGGCATAGGAATAGATCCTCCACCGACCAAAGCTACATCACTTATCGTATGATGTGGCGCACGGAAAGGGCGAGTCGAAATCAAAGAAGACTCGGGCGGCAAAACACCTGCAACCGAATGAATTTTGGTCGTTTCCAATGCTTCATGCAAATCCAAAGGTGGCAAAATAGTAGGCAATCGTCGGGCAAGCATTGTTTTTCCAGCCCCAGGAGGACCAATCAAAATAGCATTGTGTCCACCTGCGGCAGCAATTTCCAAAGCTCTTTTTATATTTTCTTGTCCTTTGACATCTGAAAAGTCAACGGCATATTTATTCTGATTCCCAAAAAACTCATCTCTCGTTTCCACAAAAGTCGGAGTTAGTTTCAAATCGCCATTGATGAAACCAATGGCTTCTTTTAAATTATTAACACCAAAAACATCTATATCATTTACAATCGCTGCTTCTCTTGCATTTTCTTTCGCAACAATCATTCCTTTGAAACCATCTTTCGAGCCTGAATCGCAATAGGCAAAGCTCCTTTAATCGGTCGAAGTGTCCCGTCTAAAGACATTTCGCCCATCATAATATAGTCTTTGAGTTTTTCTTCATTTATTTGCTTGGTTGCCCCCAACACACCCATTGCAATCGGCAAGTCATAAGCAGAACCTTCTTTTCGCAAATCGGCAGGAGCCATATTGATCACCAATTTGAGGCGAGGCATTCGGTATCCCATATTTCCAATAGCAGCTTCTATTCGCTGAAAACCTTCTTTTACAGCATTATCGGGTAAACCTACTAGGAAATAAAACTGTTTTCCTGCGGCAACATTTCCTCCCGCATTCACTTCCATTGTTATCGTTTGTGCATCTACTCCTTGCACGGCACTTCCGTACGTTTTAACTAGCATGTCTGTTTTGTTTATTTTAAAATAGAAAGGGTTTCTCTATGAAGATTTCTCTTAGAACAATCTTATTGAGAAAAAAATCCACTTTAACACTTCTTTTTTCCAAAGATACGTTTGTTTTTTTGTAATTTTGAAACTTATTATTTTAACAAAAAAACTAATCAAAAATGTCGTTTGAAATAGAAGGAAAATTACATAAAAAATTCGATACTGAGAAAAAAACTGATTCTTTCCAAGCACGAGAATTTGTTATTATATTGGAAAGCGGGAATTATCCTCAATATATCAAATTTCAATTGGTACAAGATCGTTGCGCATTGGTAGACAATTACAATGAAGGCGATATGATAAAAGTTCATTTTGACTTGCGTGGACGAGAGTGGAATGAAAAATATTTTACCAATCTAAATGCTTGGAGGGTAGAAGGTGGACAAGCAAACGCAGCTGCTAATGCTCCTGCTGCTGCTCCTGAAAATGCTGATTTTCCTAGTGTTGCCGATGCACCTTCATCGGATGATGTAGGCGATGATTTACCTTTTTAATAAAAATAGTCGAATGATGCGCCTAAAAATTCATCATTCGACTGTTTTTATTACGCATCTCTACCCAAATCAAAAAAGATGACTCTACGCATATTCTTCCTTTCTATAATTTTCTTCGTTTTTATGAGCAATCAACTCTCAGGTCAAACGAATGATTCTTTTTTAAAACAAAATAATGAAGGACGTCTCTCTTTGACAGAGACAGGCGCATCTCATTTTGCCAAATTGGCTTTGTCTTGCCTTCAAAAAGAATATCCCAACAAACTCAATCAGGTTTTATCGGATAAAGAAAAATTAGAAGAACCTCATGTTTTACATCCTGCATTTTATGGTTGTTTTGATTGGCATTCTTCTGTCCATGGACATTGGATGTTGGTAAAAATATTAAAAGAATATCCCAATTTGACCGAAGCTAAGGAGATTCGACAAAAATTGGGAGAAAACTTAAGTGCCGAAAACATAGCTGGAGAAGTCGCCTATTTGCAAGAAGCCAGCAAATCATGGGAGCGCATGTATGGTTGGTCTTGGTTGATGAAATTGAGCGAAGAATTGGCGATGTGGAAAGAAGACGAAGAGGCACAACAATGGTCTGCAAATATACAACCGCTTACCAATCTAGTAATAGAGCGATATATGCAGTTTTTGCCCATTCAAGAATATCCTGTTCGCACAGGAGTGCATCCAAACACCGCTTTTGGTTTGTCCTTTGCGCTCGATTATGCCAACTCTGTCGGACATATAGAACTCAAATCTTTGATTGAAAAAAGAGCAAAAGACTACTATCTTTCGGATGCCAATTGTCCTGCCGATTGGGAAACCAAGCGGCGAAGATTTTCTATCCGCTTGTTTGGAGGAAGCCGCATTGATGCAGCGTGTTTTATCCAATGAAGAATTTCAGACTTGGTTTGAAGAATTTTTACCCAAAGAAAAGCTAGAACATTTGCTCGTTCCTGCAAATGTTTCGGATCGCTCTGACCCAAAAATTGTCCATTTAGATGGATTGAACTTGAGTCGAGCTTGGTGTTTTTATAGAATACAGCGAAGTATAGATAATAAAGAAATGATTGTAGCAGCAACCAAGCATTTGCAAGCGACAGTTCCGCATGTTGCCAACAAACATTATGAAGGTTCGCATTGGTTGGCAAGTTTTGTGGTTTATGCCCTTTCTTCGAGTCAATAAATGATAATTTTGAGCGCAACGAAAAAAGCATTATTAGCCACAAGGATAAAAGCTGTTTTTAATTTTCTCGTTTATAACTTCCGTATTTAAAATAAATTAACGAACTTTCCATTAATATTTTATTCAATATGAATTTTCATATTGAAAACATTAAAAATTATGAGAAAAATGGGTCCTATCGCAGGTATAATAGCAGGTATCGTTGCTGTTGTGTTTTTTGTATTTAAAGGCATGAATTCTAATGATTCTGAACTAAGTGCTGCCAATACAGGAGGAATGAAACAAGACACCTCTAATTACAACTTTCCTAATAATAATTCTTCAACAAATAGTAGTTCTAATTCGACCAAAGTTATCGAACGTTGGAAATGTGTTCCATACGAACAAGTTGGTTTGATAAAAGCCAATCATACGGAAGCTGATATTCAAAAATTTATTGGAGAAGAAAATGTCATTCGAGAACAATTGGGACGAGAATGGGGCGAAACTATTCCTGGTACTATCGTTTACAATGGTTTGCCCAATCAATTAACGGTTGAATGGAGAGATGGAAGAGCTTATGAAGTCATTGAAAGCATACGTATAGAAGGTGACAGTTCTGATTGGCAAACGACTCAAGGAATCAAAATTGGTACAACACTCGAAGAACTGAAAGCTATCAATGGAAAAGATTTTGATTTTTATGGTTTTGAGTGGGATTATGCTGGTAAGGTCGGAGACTGGCGCAATGGAAAAATATCTAATGGAATTATCGTTTATTTGACTCCCGATAATCCTAGTGCTGTTTTTCCTGAAATGTTAGGAGATACACTTTTTTCGGCATCTTATCCTAAGGCAAGTGAAGCTCAATTGCGCGTTTCTGCTATGGAAATAAAAATGCGAAAAGGGATTCATTTTTAAGTTAAAAACTAAACCTTCGACCAATGAAAATTTTAAAATACCTCCTTTTTTTATTGATTGGAATAATCCTTCTTTTTTTTGTGATAGGTTTTGTCAAACCTACAATCAATTATGGTCATGAAGTTACCGTAAATAAACCTTTAAAAGAATCTTGGGCTGTACAACAGGACGAATCTAAATTGGGTTTGTGGCTCGATGGTTTCAAAAGCATAGATTTGATTAGTGGCGAAGCAGGAAAGGTAGGGAGCAAATATAAAGTCGTGGTCGATCCTAGTGCAGCGGAAGACGAATTTGAAATGATTGAAACAATAAATGCTATAAAAGAATTTGAGTTAATTGATTTGAGTTTCGATAGTGATATGATGCTTTTTGATCAAACCACTTCCTTTTCTGAAAAAGATGGAAAAACCATTATAAAAACGGACTCTAAAGTAAGCGGAAAAGGAATAATGATGCGATCGCTATTTGGCTTGATGGATTTGGCTACAGGTTCTTTTCAAGCACAAGAAGTCAAACATATAGAAGCCTTAAAAAAAGTGATTGAAACAAATACGAAAGATTATTATCCCGCTCCAATGTCGAAAGAGGCCGAAATAGCAGCTCCCGAAAATAGCTCTCAGTAGTTTTTATGAATTGCTTTAGTTGACAGCCGAGGTCTTTTCTATATTTCATCAAAGTATTCAACTACTCTTTTTCAATCTGTTTTACTCGCCTACCAACGCAATTTTCTTTTTATCGGCATAATATTTAGTACTTTAAGTATAAAAACGTCGAAACATGAAAGGATTTGTACCATCCAAAAAGAAAGTTCCTTACCCTATACAAAGTCCTTTACGACTATATTTGCGGCGTTATAATCGAGAGATAAATTTGCCCGTTCAGTACGAAGATTTACATCGTTTCACTACTTCTGTTTCTTTGATTGACGGCAATGGAGAAGACACGCTTTGGGAAACCGTGTATTATGACCCTTCCGATTCACAAGAATTGCATAGAGCTTTGACGGAAATTTATGCGCTCTTGAAAACAGATGGTGATACCGAAGTTTTAAAGCACTTGTCTGTCGCTCGAATCGATTTTTGTACTTTCGGAAATACACAACCTTTTCGGGTTCGAATTATCAATAAATACAATGACAATTACGATCATTTTTATGTAAAACGAGCCGATGCTTCTCGTATTTATGGTCTAGAATTGGAGCACATCCTTTCGCCCAATCTCATCACTTATTTGGTAGATTCTGATACACTCATCGAAGAACATATTGCGGGTATTCCAGGCGACCAATTCATGGAAAACAACTTGGAAGAATCCACCTTCAACGAAACTCGAATTGCCAAGGAATTTGTAAAATTCAACGAGCGTTGCTTTGTGCGTTTGCTTGGAGATATGCGCGCCTACAATTATGTGGTAGATATTACGCCTGATATTGAGGGTTCTCAATATCGAATTCGAGCCATCGATTTTGATCAACAATCTTATGAAGGTCGGAAGAGTTTTTACTTGCCTCAATATTTCAAAGAAAACAATCCAATCATCTTTTTGGGTATCAAACACATGACTCCCGAAACGGTAAAACAATACCAGCTTGAGGAACGCAGTCTCATTGCCAATCGACTAAAAGGGGAACAACGCAGAGTGGATAGTCTTTTTGAAATCATGCGCAAAGACACGATTTCTACGCCTGAAAAGGTGCGGCAACTGGCTCAAGAATTGGCAGCACACCACCAAAGCAAAAAGTTTTTAAATTGTCGCAATATGGCAGAAATCGTCTTGACCAATCTCGAATTATTGGTGGATAAAGACTTTATTCAGAGTATGAAAGGCTAATCTTATGTAAATCCCGCATCACCAATTCCATCCTGAATTTCTAAGGTTTCCGTTTTCAAATCTCTTGGAAATCCTTTGCTGTATAAATAATGACGCTCCACTTTGCGGCTAAGCAAAAAGGGAACTTTGTAGAAATGAAAGTATTCCGCTAGCCATTTTTGATAAATAGTTAAGCTATTAATATTGAGTTCGACCGCTTTTTGGCGAATGACGGAAGCGACGAGTGCTGTATGTGTTTTATCAAAATAAGCATAAGGGACTTTCAATACTTTTCCTCGATGCGTCAAAATCAAAACGCCCACTATTTCTTTTTTATAAAAAATGGTCAAACAATATTGCTTAAAAGGGCGATCAACTGAGCTAAAATGAAAGCGTTTTGCCTCTCCTTGGTCTTGGTCGGGATCGATTATCCAAGGCATTGCCAGCAACCAATTGAGTTCTTCTTGATTGCGGCGGCTGAGTTCATTTTCTTGCCGAGTTTTTATAAAATCCCATGCCACATCATCTACTTTTTTGGATTCTTGGATGTCTATATTTTCATCCAATTTTGATTTGTAAAACAACAAGCGAATGGATTGCAAGCAATTGATCAAAAAATCTACTATCCAGAAAAAGAGGAATAATATTTTGAGTTTTGGATGACGCTTTGGTAGGAGTTGAGCAAGCGATAATTTCAAATAGCCACGAAATCCAACACTTGTATGAAAATCTTCAAAATGTCCCATTTTTTTGTACATTGCTCTGGATGCTGGCGCAAATTCCGTTCCCATGAGTCGATTGTCCCAAGCATCGAGGGCGAGTTGGGTCAAGTGTTTTCCGTAGCCTTTTCCTCGGCATTTTGGGTCTACATACACACAACTTACCCAAGCCATCCGCAAAGCTTCGTTTTTGTAATGAACTTGATCGGGCAAAACCAATCGATAAGCCACTAAGGTTTCTTCTTCAAACAGCAGCCACAATACTTTGTCATCTGGCTGTGCTCGTGGATTGTGATAGTGTGAAATTGCTCGATGTCGGGAAATAGGAAGGATCGGACTCGTTTGGAAAAAGTCCGTTTGGAGTAAAGGGAGGAGTTCGGCTATGGTGTAGGTTTGGATTTGATTATTGGTATGGGTTGGCATTTGGGTTACTCCTTTCGTCAAATATGAAAATAATCCAAATTATTAGTTTAAGCTTCTCTTATATTTTTCCATTACTTTCTCATGATTGACATGGTTATTTTCATCTTCACTTTCTTCAATAGCTTGCTCTAATTCGCTTTTTTCTACTTCACTTAATTCATCCCAATAATCAGAATCTTTTAAATGATTCCCTACAAAATCAGTTACAATTTTTTTCAATTCTTTCAATGATTCAAGGTCATCTATACTTGCAATCATTTCTAAAATCCCGCCTTTTAATTCTAAATTACTCATTATAACTATTTTGTAGTCTTAAAAAGAATTACGCTTCTATTCAAAAATAGTCATATTTTGGCGATTTGTAAAGAATATAACCCAACTTAATCTTTTTATAAAGTCTTTTATTTAAAGACAAACTCCTACCTGGACAATTTATTTTTGCCAAAAGGAGCTTTAGACAGATAATAAAAATACTCCGTATTCACGAGTTTATTGGCATCCTGAATGGCACTTTCCATAGGAAAGCGTTGCAAGTGAAAAGGGAAATTTTCTTTTTTGAGTCCTGCACAACCGAAGGTCAAATCAGCAATTTGGTCCGCTTCTACTATCTCGAAAAAAGTCCGCTCGACACCATCGTCTGTAAAAGGAAAGGAAAAGACTTTTTCAGCTACGCCAAAAGTCTCTTGGATATATTGAATACTTTTTTCCGTTTGTTCGAGCTGCTCGTCTAGCGTAAGTCTGCTATACAAAGGATGCGTGACACTATGTCCGCCTACCGTAAAACCTCGATGAATCGCATCTTTGATTTGCGGAAAAGTCATATAAGGTTGCTGCGCTTTTAAAAAGGCTTGGAAATCCAAATCCAAAATAGCAGCTAACGCATCTATTTTAGGAATATCTTCATATTGAAGGTCTAAAAAAATATCAGCACATTGGGCGATAGAAAAAGTGTTGTCGGGAAAAGAGCTTTCCAATACTTTTTGGATAGCTTTTTCTTGTTGAAAGGAAATTTCTTTTTGTTGAATTTGCTCGATGAGTAAACTTACTTTAAAACGATAAAATAAGTCTTTATTATCCACAAAAGCACTGTTGATAAACAGTGTGGCTGGAATTCCTTTTTTTTCCAAAATCGGTAAAATCAATTCATGCACTTCTCTTAAACCATCATCAAACGTAAGGTGCATACAATTTTCTTCTACCTTTTTGCCGTCTAAGGCTATACTTTTAAGCGTAGCTAAATCTATTGGTTTGAAATGTTCCAACAAATAATCCAAGTCTTTTAGAAAAGTAGCTTCATCTCGGACAGGATATAAATGTTGTATATGAGCTAAGTTTTCTTCGCCTTTTATACCATGATAAAAAGGCAGAAAAAGTCGTTGTCCACTCAACTGAATCAAAGAAGGTAAATGCATAAAGTTGGAAAATCGATTGATGATATTGATGAGTTGTTGCTTCATTTTTAATCCAAAAAGCGTTTCTCTAATTCGTCCAATTCGTAAGTAATAAAGCAGTTTCGACCGCTTGCATTTTTATAAGGAATGGCACAAGCAAACAATTGATCGGTCAATTCTTGCATTTCTTCAGTGCTAAGTGTCTGACCACGCTTGATCGCTGCCGTATATGCCATTGATTTGGCAATCCGTTCTTTGGTGTCTAGTTCTAATCCGAGATCGAGTTTGTATTGTTCCAACAGCGTTTCGACTATTTTTTGGACGTTTGACCCTTCGGGCAAATCGCCTGGTAAGCCATGAACGACAAAAGAGTCGTTTCCAAAATCTTGCATATCAAATCCCAGCAGATTGACTTGTTCGAGTATTTCTGTTAGAATTGCCGCATCCATTGGACTAAATTCCAATGTTTGTGGAAACAAAGATTTTTGGGTATTCGGATTGTTGTTATTTAATTTTTCCAAGTAAGTTTCGTACAAAACCCGTTCGTGTGCCGCTTGTTGGTCAATCAACAAAAAGCCTGACTTGATTTGACTCACAATATAAGAGGCATGAATTTGATAAGGTGCTCTTCGTTGTTTGGAGAAACTCCCCACAGAGTCGTCCAGCTCCCCACTTTTAGACCATTGGCTTTCTATAGTAAGCGAAGATTCAGACATATCTTCGGCTTGCTCATTTTCTGGATTCTCTATAGTTTGTAAACCTTCATACAATTTTTCCCAATTACCTAAATTATTTTTTTTGCGGGTATCTGCTGAGCCTCCTGGGTTTCCTTTGCTTTGTATCGTAATCTTATCGGGTCTATAATGAGGCGTACGTCCTTCGTTGCTCGGAGTTGCTTGAGTTGCATAAGGATTGAAACTCGTCTCTTGCTCAAAATCTAAAGTTGGCGTAATACTATACTGCCCCAAAGCATGGCGAATAGATACTTTTAGATAATTATAAATGAGTTTTTCATCCTCAAACTTAATTTCTTGTTTGGTAGGATGGACATTGATATCGATTTTGGCAGGATCTATATCCAAAAATATAACGTACAAAGGGTAGGTATCTTTTTGTAATAAATCTTCATAAGCTCCCATCACAGCATGATTGAGATAAGCACTTTTGATAAAGCGATTATTGACAAAAAAGAGTTGTTCTCCTCTCGTTTTTTTAGAAAATTCGGGTTTTCCTACAAAACCATTTAACTTTATAATATCTGTTTCTTCGGAAACAGGGACTAATTTTTTATTGCAGTTGCTTCCCAAAACACCTACAATTCGCTGACGCAAATTGGTACTTGGCAAATGAAAGACTTCTGTATTATTGTGATAAAGCGAAAAGAATATATCTGGATGTGCAATAGCGATACGTTGAAATTCATCGGAGATATGACGCATTTCTACCGTATTGGATTTGAGAAAATTGCGTCGAGCAGGAATATTATAAAACAGATTTTTTATCTGAAAATTGGTTCCTGAAGCACATTGACAAGCCTCTTGTGTTTTGACTTCAGAGCCTTCTATGACAATTCGAGTGCCGAGTTCGTCTCTTTGTCGTCGAGTTTTTAATTCTACTTGAGCCACCGCTGCGATAGAGGCGAGTGCTTCCCCTCTAAATCCCATTGTTCGTACAGCAAACAAGTCTTCGGCGCGTCGAATTTTGGAAGTAGCATGGCGCTCAAAGGCCATTCGAGCATCGGTTTCAGACATACCACAACCATTGTCTATGACTTGGATCAATCCTTTTCCAGCATCTTTCACTATCAACTTGACTTCTGTACTACCTGCATCAATAGCATTTTCGAGTAGCTCTTTGACGATAGAAGAAGGTCGCTGCACCACTTCGCCTGCAGCAATTTGATTGGCAATAGAATCAGGAAGTAGCTGAATAATGTCAGCCATATGGTGGTCTCTGTTTTATGAAAAATAAGTCGAGTTAAGATTTTTTCTTCTTACTCGATTGTCTCTATAATATCTGGCAAATATACGGTAAGAAAGACGTAAGAAAGGAATATTAGGAGTACTATTATTACGATTAATCGCATATTGGATTTGGAGACAGCTTTGGAGTGATACTTTCTATCCACACCGTGCATTCCTCGAAAGCTTCCTGCCAAACGATTTTTGACTGCTTCGGGGCTATCTTCCTTCAAAGTTTCGAGGTATCTTAGCCGTTCCTGCATTTTTTCTTTGTCGGGATTCCAAAAACGAGGCTTGTATGAATATCTTTGGTTTTTGGCTGATTTTAGGAAATTTATTATTGCCATGATTCTATATTTTAATCGTATAATTTCAAAAAGACTTCTATCAAATAGGATGACAAAGTTATACAAAATGGTGTTTGTCCTATTTGTTTTTTCCAAGAATACCAATTTGGTGAATCTATTCCATATCTCAGATTTTCAACCTAACGAGATACAAAATAGGGTTTAATTTACGAAATTATTTAGTAAATTCTATATAATAAGCCTATGTCAAGTCAATGCGATTTTATAAAAAACGACATATCTTATACTGTAGAACGAATATATTTAGAGAACGAACAACATATATCATGGCAAATCTACTCTTTCTACTTGAAATCTGTCTAGCTTTCTTCTATATTTGTATTCCATAAAAATTAAATATCTCTTGTTTTTTAGCCTACCAAATCCATAATTTGGCTTGATTTTTACAATTAAATATTAAATTACAGCTATATACAAACCGATAATAAAATGCAAGTACTAAAATTTGGTGGTTCTTCAGTCGCCAAACCCGAACGTGTCCGACAAATTATAGAAATCCTCAAAGATTACTATAAAAGAGGCGACAAATTTACCGTTGTTTTTTCAGCCTTTGGTGGTGTGACCGACTCCTTGATAGAGATGAGCAAAACTGCCGAAAATGGAGATGAAAAATATACTGAATTGGTTCAACAATTTAGTCAACGTCATACCGATGCAGCCGAAGAATTGCTCTCTGGCGAACGGCTAGAAAAAGCTTTAATCGACTTAGAGGAAAACCATAAAATATTACAAAATCTTCTCTATGGAATCTTCCTTATACGGGAAGCTTCTCCTCGAACAATGGACTATGTCTTGAGTTTTGGAGAACGCAATTCGGCTTATATCATAGCTCATGCACTCAATGAAACAGGAATTAATGCCGGCTATTTAGATGCCCGAAAAGTAGTCAAAACAGATAATAATTTTGGTTCTGCAAAAGTTAATTTTGAGTTGACTTACGAAAAAATAAAAGACTATTATAGTACACATCCCGAAGTACAAATTGTTACGGGTTTTATTGCAACTGCCATTGGTGGACTTACAACTACTTTGGGTCGTGGAGGATCCGATTATACCGCTTCTTTGCTCGCTGCGGGGCTCAATGCCAAGCATATCGAAATTTGGACAGATGTAAATGGTGTGCTAACTGCCGACCCTAGAAAAGTCAAGCGAGCTTTTACCATTCCAACGATGACTTATGCAGAAGCAATGGAAATGTCCCATTTTGGAGCAAAAGTTATTTATCCACCTACACTTCAGCCAGCACTTAAGAAAAAAATTCCCATTTATATTAAAAATACTTTTAATCCTTCCTTTGTAGGAACATATATCTCCGAAAAATCGGACCCCGATGGTCATGCAGTCAAAGGAATTTCGTCAATAAGTCATGTAGCCTTATTGACTTTACAAGGTGGAGGACTCTTTGGTGTGCCAGGTATAGCCGCTCGATTATTCAATAGTTTGGCGCAAGCAGAAATCAATGTTATATTAATTACTCAAGGTTCTTCGGAACATTCTATTAGTTTTGCAATACAGCCACAATTCGCAAAAGCTGCAAAAAAACAAGTTGAAAGCGAGTTTGAATATGAAATAAGTTTGGGTATAGTAGAACCTATAAAAGTAGAAGACGACTTATCTGTAATCGCTATTATTGGTGAGAATATGCGTTATCGTCCAGGTATATCAGGTCGATTGTTCAATGCTTTAGGCAATAATGGGATTAATGCAACTGCTATTGCTCAGGGATCTTCGGAACTAAATGTCTCTGTAGTTATCAATCGTAGCGACGAAAGCAAAGCGCTCAATGCTTTACACGAAGGCTTTTTCCTTTCGGAAACAAGAGAATTACATATTTTTATGGTTGGAGTTGGGTTGATTGGTAGTACATTGATTAAGCAAATAAAAGATCAAGCTGCTTTTTTAAAGGAAACCCAAGCAATTGAAATCAAATTTATTGGTTTATCTAATAGCAAAAAAATGCTTTTCAATACCGAAGGTATTGATTTAAAAAATTGGGAAAAATCATTGTTAGCGTCTGATGAAGAAACGAATATTTCTATTTTTGTAGATAAGATGAGAAATCTCAATTTGCCCAATACTATTTTTATAGATAATACCGCAAATACCGCAATAGCCAATCATTATGAAGCAATTTTGGATGCGAGTATTTCTATCTCTACACCCAATAAAATTGCTACTTCTTCGTCTTACTTGAAGTACCAACGACTCAAAACTATAGCCAAAAAAAGAGGCGTTCAATTCATGTATGAAACCAATGTTGGTGCAGGTTTGCCTGTTATTTCCACGCTTCGTGATTTGATAAATAGTGGAGACCGTATTCTCAAAATAGAAGGTGTTCTCTCAGGTTCTCTTTCATTTATTTTCAATAATTTTAATGAAGGAGTTTCTTTTAGCGACATAGTAAAGAAAGCAAAAAAATTGGGATATACCGAACCTGATCCAAGAGTGGATCTTAACGGAATTGATGTTCGGAGAAAAATAATTATACTTGCAAGAGAAACAGGACTTCCGTTGGAGTCGGAAGATGTGAATATAGAAAATATTTTGCCCAAAGCTTGTCGAGATGCCGAAACCGTCGATTCTTTCTTTGAAGAAGTAGAGAAAGCAAATGCGGTTTTTGAGAAAAAAAGAGCGAAGGCTGCCAAAAATGGAAAAGCACTCCGAATGATTGCTTCTCTAGATAAAGGCAAAGCAAGTATTGGTTTAAAAGAAGTAGATGCCAATCATCCTTTTTATTCTTTGAGTGGTAGCGACAACATGATTGTCTTTACCACCGAACGATATAAAGAGCGGCCTTTGGTTATTCGAGGTCCTGGGGCAGGGGCAGAAGTAACTGCCGCTGGAGTTTTTGCAGAAATTATTACCATTGGAAATTTACTTTCGTAGTAACAAAATAAATATATATATTCGTTTTCTAAATAGCTATCAAATACATTTATTTGATAGCTATTTTTACAAACTTACAAATCGAACTTTTTTGTTTTACATAAACAACACAAAATACATTTTGTAGTTTTTTAGCCGCTTTTTGCCCTTTTTTATTTTTCGATATTTCGGGCTACGACACAGGTCGAACCGTAATATCGTTGTTATATTGGATTTAAAGCCTAATCGACTCATTATCAAACAATTACATTTTTTAAGTCAAACGATTCTCAGAATGCTCAAAACAAGACACAAGTAGCTGATAATCAATAAATTAGATTCAAAAATGAGCTTAGGAATTAAAGTTTTTGCTCCTGCATCAGTTGCCAACGTTGCTGTTGGTTATGACATCTTGGGTTTTGCACTAGAAAAACCTGGCGATGAAATTATTGCAACATTTACAGATAAGCCTGGTTTAAGAATTACAAAAATAACGGGTGCAAAAGGAAAGCTTCCTTATGAAGTTATGAAAAATACAGCAGGTTTTGCAGCACAAAAAATGCTCGAACACATAGGTGAAGCGGGAAGAGGAATCGAATTTGAGATCCGAAAAAAGATGCCTTTTGGTAGTGGACTAGGAAGTAGTGCTGCAAGTGCAGCAGCAGGAGTGATGGCAATTAATGAATTATTTGGTCGTCCTCTGACAAAGAAAGAGATGCTACCTTTTGCTGTTTTGGGCGAACAAGTAGCAGATGGAGCTTATCATGCAGACAATGTTGCGCCTTCATTGATGGGAGGAATGGTCTTTATTCGGAGTAATAAAGACCTCGATGTACATCGTTTACACGTCCCAAAAGGGCTTTATGCGAGTGTCGTTTATCCTCATGTAAAGGTTTTGACCAAGGATTCGAGAGCTATTTTAAGCGATCAAACAAGCTTAAATCAATGTATACAACAGACAGGAAACCTCGGTGGGTTCATTGTTGGTCTGTACAATAGCGACATAGAATTGATTGGTCGTTCCTTGCAAGATGTGATAATTGAGCCACAAAGAGCCCAATTAATTCCTCATTTTTATACGGTAAAAGAAGCAGCAATGAAGGCTGGCGCATTGGGTTGTAGTATTTCAGGTGCTGGTCCATCTATCTTTGCGCTCAGTGCAAATAGCCTAATTGCAGCAAATGTAGGAGAAGCAATGAGCCGTGTTTTTACCGATAATAAGATAAAAAATCAATTATTTATTTCAACTATAAATCAAGAAGGAGCTATTTTATGCTAATTCTTTTTTGAAAAAATTATTCCATGCGACTATATAGTACCAAAAATGCAGCGGCTTTTGTCAACTTAAAAGAAGCCGTTATGAAAGGTTTGCCTGATGATAATGGCTTATTTATGCCTTCTGAAATACCTCTTTTAGCTATCGATTTCATTCAGAATATCGAAAATTATAGCTTTCAAGAGATTGCTTTTGAGGTTTCAAAAACCTTATTACAAGGAGCTATTCCCGAAAATGAGCTTAAAACCATCATTGAAAATGCTGTGAATTTCCCAGCTCCCGTTGTAAAACTCGATGAATCTAAGTCTATTTTAGAGCTTTTTCATGGACCATCTTTAGCATTTAAAGATTTTGGTGCTCGTTTTATGGCGCAATTGATGAGCTATTTCAATCGAGATGAGACCAAAGAGTTGGTTATTTTGGTCGCTACATCAGGCGATACTGGGGGAGCAGTAGCTGCTGGATTCCATAAAACGCCTGGAATTAAGGTCGTTATTTTATACCCTTCGGGCAAAGTAAGTCCTCTTCAAGAGAAACAATTGACTACTTTGGGGCATAATATTACGGCTTTAGAAGTCGATGGAACCTTCGATGATTGCCAAGCTTTGGTTAAAAAAGCCTTTTTAGATAAAGAATTAACGAACCAAATTCGCTTGAGTTCTGCTAATTCTATCAATATTGCTCGCTTAATTCCTCAATCTTTCTACTATTTCGAGGCATACAAACAAGTAAAACACCTCAATAAACCTATCGTTTTTTGTATTCCTTCTGGAAATTTTGGCAATTTAACGGCAGGTTTATTAGCCAAAAACATGGGTTTACCCGTACATAAATTCATTGCTGCAACCAATTCAAATGATGTCGTTCCTGCTTATTTGACTTCTGGAACTTACAATCCACGTCCTTCTGAGCCTACAATTAGCAATGCTATGGACGTTGGAAATCCTTCTAATTTTGCTCGAATGGTTGATATTTATGCTTCCATAAAAGGCAGTTCAGACCCTAATGGTTCCACGTGGAACAATATGAAAGATGAAATAATTGGCTATGGAATAGATGATTTGGCTACAAAAGAGGGAATAAAAGAGGTCTATAATTCCTTTGATTATGTCATAGACCCACATGGTTCTGTAGGGTATTTGGCTCTAAAAGAATATCAAAAAAGCAATCCAAATACACATGGAGTCATATTAGAAACGGCTCATCCTTCTAAATTCATTGCCGATGTAGAAGCTATTTTAAATAAAAAAGTAGCTATTCCAGAGCGATTGGCTAGCCTTGCAAACAAGAATAAAGAGGCTATACTAATGACCAAAGATTATGCTCCATTCAAAGATTGGCTCCATAAATCCTTCTAATACTTATTATTCTTTTCCTTTAAAACGCCCTTTTATTGATTAATAAAAGGGCGTTTTTTATGCCATTTTCACTCTTCTTTCTACAAGAATGTTCCACGTGGAACATTCTGAAACTCAATAAAAACAAGGCTTTTAATATGTAAAAGACAAATTAGAGTTCATAAATCGTTACAATTATAGTACTTTTGAGTCTTCAAAGAACTCTTTCAATTTAATTTTAAATACATAAAAGTGATGAAACGTTTGTTTACTTTATTATTGCTAATAGTTACTTGTGCCATTAGTAGTTATTCGCAAGAGAATATCAATAAGAATAAGTTTCGACAATTGGGGCAGGAGCTGCCCACACCCAATGTCTATAGAAATGCTTCGGGCGCACCAGGTCATCAATACTGGCAACAACAAGCAGATTATATAATGAAGATAGAAGTGGATGATGAGACTCAAAAAATATTTGGAGAAGAGACCATTACTTATCATAACAATTCTCCTGATGCGCTAACATATCTTTGGCTTCAGCTCGATCAAAATATGCGTGCTAAAGATTCTGATTCTCCTAAAGTTAGAAGCAATTCTATTTCAGATAAAATGAGTCTCGGGCAACTCAATAGAATGCAATCTGACTTTGATGGAGGTTTTAAAATTGACTATGTAAAAGATGTCAACAATAAAGGCTTAGATTATACCATCAATAAAACAATGATGCGAATTGATTTACCTCAGGCATTGAAAACTGGAGATAAAGTTTCTTTCAAAATAAAATGGTGGTACAATATAAATGACCGTATGAAAATAGGAGGGCGATCAGGCTACGAATATTTTGAAGAAAATGACAACTACCTTTATACCATTGCACAATTCTTTCCTCGCATGTGTGTCTACAATGAAACAGAAGGTTGGCAAAACAAACAGTTTTTGGGAAGAGGGGAATTTGCGCTCGCCTTTGGAGATTATGATGTAACTATAACTGTGCCTGATGACCATTTGGTAGCAGCAACAGGAGAGCTTCAAAATCCTGATGACGTTTTGAGCAAAGCTCAAAAAGAAAGATTGGAGGAAGCAAGAAAGGAAAGAAAAAATCCAATCATCATTGCCACTCAAGACGAAGCAGAAAAAAGAGAAAAGAAAAAATCTTCTTCAAAAGTAGATTGGCATTTCAAAGCAAAAAATGTTCGTGATTTCGGATTTGCAAATTCTAGAAAATTTATTTGGGATGCAATGGGAGTAGAGCAAGAAGATGGCAGCGTGGTCATGGCAATGTCTATGTATCCAAAAGAAGGTAATCCGCTTTGGGAACAATATTCGACCAAAGCAGTTGCGCATACTTTGAAATGGTATTCGCATTATACATTTGCGTACCCATACCCCGTTGCTTGGTCAATAAATGCCAAAAGCATTGGTATGGAATATCCTATGATTTGCTTTAACTTTGGTAGACCCGAAAAAGATGGCACTTATACACAAAGAACTAAGTACGGAATGATCGGAGTTATTATACATGAAGTTGGACACAATTATTTTCCGATGATTGTCAATTCCGATGAGCGACAATGGACTTGGATGGATGAAGGTTTAAATACTTTTGTACAATATTTATCGGAGCAACAATGGGAACGAGATTATCCATCGAGAAGAGGGGAGGCTCAAAAAATTGTTCCTTACATGAAAGGAGACAAATCTAAGATTACACCAATCATGACCAACTCCGAATCCATTTTTCAATTTGGAAATAATGCTTATGGTAAACCTGCCACTGCATTAAACATATTAAGAGAAACTATAATGGGTCGAGAATTGTTCGATTATGCGTTCAAGGAATATTCTAGACGTTGGATGTTCAAGCATCCAAACCCCGCTGATTTTTTCAGAACAATGGAAGATGCTTCGGGTGTCGATTTAGATTGGTTTTGGAGAGGTTGGTTTTATACGACCGACCATGTAGATATTGCATTGGATGATGTGAAGTGGTTTAAATTAGATTCTCAAAATCCTGATGTAGAAAATAAAGCTCAGGAAAAGATTTTAGCGCAAGCTCCAAAGAGTATTAGTAGCATTAGAAATAAAGAAAGTATAAAACAAACTCAAGATGAGATGGACAATTCCATTCGTGATTTTTATACCAGTTATAATCCATTAGAAGTTTCGGTATTGGATCGAGAAGAGTACAAAGAATATGTAAGCACCTTGTCAGAAGATGAGAAGGCAATTCTAAAATCCAATAAGAATTATTACGAAATGAGTTTCACAAATGTAGGAGGTTTGCCTATGCCTATTATTCTGGAATTTGAATATGTAGATGGCAGCAAAGAAGTAAAACACATTCCTGCAGAAATTTGGAAAATGGAACCACATATAAAAGTGTCTAAAGTTTTTATGACAGATAAAGAAATTGCTCAAGTAACGCTTGATCCATTTTTGGAAACGGCAGATACAGATACGACAAATAATTATTATCCCCCCAAATCGAAAATTAGCCGATTTGAATTATTTAAGCAAAGAAGCGGTCGTGGAGAAAATCCAATGCAAAGAGATAGGCGAGCAAAAGGTAAAAACTAAATACTTTCCCACAAGTATTTTTAAGGGCTTAAATTATATACAAAAAAAGGCGTTCCGAAAATTCGGAACGCCTTTTTTCTCATTTATCTATTTCTACTAAATTTTAGCTTTCAGTGATGCCAAAAATTCATATAATATTTCATTAAATACTTCTGGCTTTTCCATCATGGGCGCATGTCCACATTCAGGAACAAAATGCAGTTTTGAATTTTCAATCAACTCATGAAATTTCTCTCCGACAAAAGGAGGCGTAATTGTGTCTTCTTTTCCCCAGATGAGTAAAGTAGGTGCTTCTACCTGATGTAACTTATCTCCCAAATTATGCCGTACAGCAGATTTAGCTGTAGCTACTACACGAATCGCTTTATTCCGATCATTGACTGTATCAAAAACTTCATCAACCAATTCTTTGGTAGCTACCTTAGGATCAAAAAATGTAGATTCTGTTTTTGTTTTTATAAAATCATAATTTCCACGTTTGGGAAAAGTAGAACCAAACGAACTTTCAAACAGACCCGAGCTTCCTGTCAAGCAGATAGAATTCACCTTATCGGGTTGAGCCAAGCTATACAACAAAGCAATATGTCCTCCCAGAGAATTTCCGAGTACATTTACTTTCTCATATCCTTTATAGTTTACAAAATCAATTACATGATCGACCAAGCCCGTAACAGAAACCTCTCGAATAGGCATTTCAAAAATAGGCAAAATAGGAACGACTACATTGTATTCTCCAGAAAAGGCATTTATGATTCCTTCAAAATTACTTAAAGCCCCAAAGAGACCATGAAGCAATAATAAGTTTTCACCTTCAGTTTTACTTTCTATATATTTAAAACTGTCTTCTTCTATTATATTCATTGAATGTGTTTTAAAAAAAAGAGTAAAATCTTTTTACTCTTTGGAATAACAAAGATAAAGGAATTTTGACATAATACTTAATTCTTATATTATCCAATATAATCTATTTCAAATATTCGTCCAAAACTTAAATTACTTCTTTATAAAATTGCGATTTATTCTATTCCCCACAAGATTACTAACATTTGTTGATAAAAACATCCTTTACTACAATTTGTTATTATACTTCTACTGTTCTGAAGTAACTCTTCTCAAAATTTGACTTTTGCTAGAAAAAATACAATCTCGGTTCTGCTTCCTTTTACCAACAGCATTACCAACAGCTGTTGGTAAAAATTTTATATAATTAACACATCAATTTGGGTGTAAATTCAGAAATAATTCAATTTATTCACATTTTTGTTGATATCATTGTGGAAAAAATAGTTTTCAGTTATATTCTTTTGTATCCATTTTTAGCTGATAATTAATGAATAAAGCAATTGCTAAAAGTATCAAAGCTCCTCCTTGATGCATTGCGCCATAAGTAACAGGAATACCTCCAAAACAGTTAATAATCGTCAATATTCCAAGCAAAAATTGAATTGCCAACATAGATATCAACATATATCTACTTTTGTTTAGAATTGGAGAAATTTTTTCTTTTCCTAATTTTATAAAGAAGAAAAAGATAAGCGCACTCAACAAATAAGCCGTCAATCGGTGTATTATTTGAACATAAGCTTTGATAGAAGCATTCTTTTCATAATTAATCAATGCTTCCGCCGAAACTTCCGAATGGAGTATCGTCATAAATCGTTCTCCTTCTACAAAAATAGGAAAATACGGATGCACCAATCCTGCCCGCATCCCAGCCATTAGCCCGCCAAAGACGATTTGTAGCAGTACTAATCCTGTAACAAAATAAGCAAGCTTACGCAAGTACGGAAAAGTAGAATCAGAAGGCTTAGGAAAGCTAGCCTTGATCCAAGTCCAGAAAAGATAGGCAAACAGTACCGTTGCAATAGAAAGATGCCCAATGAGCTTGTAAGCACTTACCCAAGTACGCGTATCGTCATTGAAACCGCTGTAAACCATGATTATTCCAAATGTAGCTGCTAGCATCGCCAAAGCAATGACAATTCCCAATCGTTTGATGAGCCAAGTCGGCAACATCTTTTTCCATACAAAAAACAAAAAAGGAAATAAAAAGATAAAGCCCATACTCCTTGCCCAAAGTCTATGAAAATATTCCCAAAAATAAATATACTTGAATTCCGAAAGCGTCATATCGGCATGCAAAGCTTCAAACTGCCTTTTGGCAGCTACTTTATATTTTTCAAAAGCATCAATCCATTGTACTTCATTCAAAGGCGGCAATGTTCCTTTGATCACTTCCCATTCTGTAATAGACAAGCCCGAATCCGTTAGTCGTGTGATGCCTCCAATAAGCACTTGAACAAAAACTAACACCACTCCAATAAATAACCAGATTCGTACCGAGCGAGCAATCGAATGATTTTGCTCTCTTTTAGAAATAATAGATTCTCTCATTATGATTTTTGATTCAATCAAAGCGTTCGCAAAAAAATAAATTCTATAATAGAACAAAAATAAATTGTTTTGTTTATTCAAACTTCAGACTTGTGTCATAACTATTATTAATATTTATTTTAAAAACTTCAAAAAAGCTTATCATCATTAGTCTTGTTAGTTCGTTTAAAAATAATTTCATCCAAATTATGTAAATTAGATACTAATATTGATCAATACTAAACTAACACTTTATACAGTTAAATTACTCTTCATTATCAGTTACTTATGAACTTATGCACAAGCTGTGTAGAAGTTATTCTATTGATATTTTACTTTTTCAACATGCCCTATTTATTCTTTTGGACTGTCTATAAGTGTGGTAGAAATCCACAAAAAATAAGTCAATTATAGAATATTTATATACGTCTTGAGGACTCGGTGGAGAAGTGTTAATATCTATAGGCCTTTTACACTTACTTATGCACAATTGCTGTGGAGTATCTACTTTCATAAAAGTCTCTTTTTCAATGCATAATAAATAGACAAAAAGAGTGCTGTTGATAACCTTTTCGATGTATTTGTTTTATAGAAAACCAAATCATTTGAATTTGCTTTTTTTTATCACAAAAAGTATTCTTTTGTTTCAAAAGAAGTATAGGAATACAACAATTCTCTCCAACAGGAATTTGGCTTTGTATTTGAAATATATATACTAGCCAGTATCGAAACTGAACAATCCTTTCCAAAATAGGAAATCTCTTCCAAAAAACCACCCCGAAGCAAACGGGCTTTTATCTTTCGTTTACCTAAAACCGATATACTATGAATATCAAAATATTTTTTGCTACACTCGTATTTTTATTAATTGTTTCTTTGTCAGAAAGTGATGCTCAAACACGAGAAAAATGCTCGCCTGCTCGGGCAGAGATGACAAACACACAAATGCTTAGCCTTTTTGAAGAATATATGGATAAAGTGGAAGGAACAGAAGGAAGCTGGCAATTACTTTTTAGTGATAGACCTATATTTGTTTTATCCGATTCTACCAATAATCGCATGCGCATATTTTCGCCTATTATAGAAGAAAAAGATTTGAGAAGAGGAGAATTGAGTCTTATGCTCGAAGCAAATTTTCATACAGCACTAGATGCCAAATATTCGATGTATGAAGGTTTTGTAATTAGTATTTTTACGCATCCATTAAGGGAATTGACCGAAGACCAATTGCTAAGCGCAATTGGACAAGTTTTCAACTTGGCAGAGACTTTTGGAACTACTTATTCGAGTACAAGTCTGGAATTTGGTGCGCCTTCCAAATCGAAGACGACTCGATACAGCAGAGAAATTCACGAAAAGAAAAGTTAAAATTTTATGATTCCTTATTTTGCCCATAACTTGTAACAGTGTAATTTCGTTACTGAATAGAAATTACAAAACAATATGAAGTATTTATTGACACTACTTTTTTTCTCTTTTACTTATCTTTTGCCTGCTCAAATGCTGACAGGTATAAGCACTTATTGGGATGATTCTTTTGAGGAATGGATTATTTTGACCGATCAGGAAGATTTAGAAGGCGAACTAAAACCACGATGGCTCAATAGAAACGATTGGTCCGAATGGGATTGGGAACTGGGAGACGAAAGTGTCACTATAAAAAAGCCTTTGAAAAATAACCCCAATCAATGGGAAGTTCGAGGCTTTGGCGGAGATATAGTTAGTTGCCGAACGATGTGGAAAAATGACTTTTCTGAATGGAAAATCACAAATAATTCGACAACCTTGACTTTTCGTTCTCGCTATCGAAACAATCCTAACGAATGGTTAGTTCGAGAACAACATCATGGCAATTTTGAAATTTATACCAACCTAGAAAACGATCTTCGTGATTGGATAATTATAGATGAATTAGACGAAGCTATTTCCCCTAATATGAAAATTGCGCTTGTTTTTTTAGCTATATATAATAGTCTACCTAGAGGATAGTAAAAATTCAAATTCAAATCAAGCCTCCAATTCCAATATTTGACTCGAGTGTTCTTTCGTTTTTACTTTCTTAAAAATCTTATTGATTACGCCCTGCTCATCAATCAAAAAAGTGGTGCGATGAACGCCATCAAATTCACGACCCATAAATTTTTTAGGTCCCCAAATACCATACGCTTTGATAACCGCCAAATCTGCATCGACCAAAAGATTGAAAGGCAATTCAAATTTTGAAATAAAATTTTGATGCTTTTTGGCACTATCGGGACTTACGCCCAACAATTCGTAACCAGCAGCTTGCAATTTCGAGTAGTTGTCTCTTAGATTACAAGCTTCGGCTGTACAACCAGGTGTATTATCTTTTGGATAAAAAAACAAGACCAATTTTTTCCCTTTAAAATCCGCTAAAGAAATCGTTTCATTGTTTTCGTCCAAAGCAGAAAAATCGGGTGCTTTATCCCCTTCTTGTAAATGTGTCATTGGAAAATAGTATTTTTGATTTTAAATCTGTAAAAAATAAGATTATCGACAGTCGAGTAAGGAATGGCATAAAAATAAGCAATTTGTTCTTTACAGGAAATAAAAATAAATCCTCGTCTGTCGATTTAGCAGCAATTTATAATGCACCATTTTTTCTCTACAAAAGAAATGCTTTTTAAGCGTAATTTGTTTAAAAATTGAAAAATAAACCTCCAAAATATATAAGTGAAGAGGAAGCCTTGCTGAAATTGCAACGATATTGTGTTTATCAAGATCGTTGTCATAAAGAAGTGCGTACAAAATTATTATCCTTAGGGATCTATGGCGATGCTTTGGAACGAGTCATTGTGGAATTGATTCAAGATAATTTTCTCAATGAAGAGCGTTTTGCCAAATCCTATGCAGGCGGAAAATTTCGGATGAAAAAATGGGGACGCATGCGCATCAAGCGAGAACTCAAAATGCGAAATATTTCGGAATATTGCATCAAAAAAGGAATGGCAGAAATAGAGAATGAGGCTTATATAGCGACACTATATATATTACTCGAAAAGAAGAATGAATTTTTGAGGGAGAAGAATATTTACAAACGTCGAAAAAAATTAGCCGATTACCTGTACGGGAAAGGCTATGAATCGCATTTGATTTGGGAAGCTATTAAAGAAATTATTCCTTATAAATAAGGGACAAATAATTACTGTTCAAAAATCTTACAAGTCAAAACTGTAAAATCATCGGGATAAGCCTCTTCTCCTCCTTTGCGAAACAACTCGATGCGTTCCATCAACAAATCATTGAAAGCCTGTGCAGAAATGGATTTATTTCTAAATAAAAAATCTTTGAGCAATTCATCCGTGATAAATTCACCTCTTTCGTCTTTCAGATCCGTCAGACCATCGGTATAACTCAAAATCATCGCTTCGCCTTCTATGTCTATCACACCAACTTCTACTTCCGAGGGCAATGTTTTGAACGAACCCAAAATAGTACAACCTTCTTTGAGCAATTGTACTTCGTTGTTCATTACCAAAAAAGGAGGATTATGTCCAGCATTGACATAATATAGTTTCCTTGTTTTTTCATCAAACTCAGCTATAAAAAAAGTAATAAAACGATCGCCTCCCGTGATGCGAAAAACCGCTTGATTCAGATCTTTGATAAAGTCGCCTAACTGAGGACGACTAGCAATGAGACTATGTAAGTTGGCTTGAAAATTAGCCATCAACAAAGCTGCAGCCAAGCCTTTGCCCGAAATATCGGCAACACAAAAGGCAAATTTATCATCTTCATAATTGATAAAATCGAAATAATCGCCACCTACACCAATCTGAGGTTTGTAGATACTTGCCAGTTCATAAAATCCGCCCGTAGGCAAAACCGAAGGAACGAGCATCAATTGCATTTCGCTTGCCAACTCCATTTCTCGCTTGAGGCGTTCTTGTTCTATTTGTCTTTTGAACAAACGTTTGTTTTCGATAGCAACGGCAATAATATTGGTGATGGTCGTGATAAATTGTACCTTATTATACATATCATCATCTTCGCCAAAACCACCAATAAACACATAAGCAATCGCAGTATCCTTGTGATTGACAGGAATAACGACATCAAATTGATTGATAAGCGGATGTTTGCTATTCTGAATATTATTGAGGCGCGTATATTCTGGAAAAAAAGAGCTAATATCCATCGCAACCAAATCTTCTGCGATGCCAATCGTAGAAGGACAAGTCCAGCCTTCTTCGGTTTTGATATACAAAGCCATTTTCTTGATGCCCATTTCCCAACTCAAAAAAGAATTGTACATATTAAATAGCCCATCCGCCTTGACATTACTATTAATGGCTTGGGTAATATTGAGTAAGCGATTAATCTGCAATTGCTTGAGATTAAGCTCTCGTTCTAAACGTGCTTGATTCGACAATTCTTTTTTTATTTTTGAAAAATCAGACATTTGGTAAGGGCTATCAAAATGAAGTATAAAAGTAAGTAATGACTATCATATTATAGCTATAAGTAATGTTAATCTTTTAATAAGAAGTTTGTTGATGTGGAAAAATGAAATTCAAAATATCATCAACATGTTGTCTATTATTGGCGAGGCGAGGAATCTTGTGTTGCCCTCCATATTTGCCTTTGGATCGCAACCAAGAATGAAAAGTTCCTGAAGGCAAAGGCACTATTTTGAGTTCATCGAGTGCCATATTTTTATAACGTTTGGCTTCATAATCAGAATTGATTTCTTGCAAAAATTGATCAAGTAATCGAGTAAAGGCACTCAAATTTTCAGGCAGTTTTTCAAACTCAATCAACCATTGATGACCTCCTTTTTGGTTTTTTGAAAAATATACAGGCGCAACCGTATAGTCGGCAACCAAAGCTCCCGTAGCCTGACAAGTCAAAGCAATAGCTTTGTCGGTATTGGCTACAATAACTTCCTCACCAAAAGCATTGACAAATTGGTTGGTGCGACCCGTAATTTTGATTTTATAAGGATTGGTAGAAGTAAAAGACACTGTATCTCCAGGCATATAACGCCACAAACCTGCATTGCTCGTGATGACCAAGGCATAATTTTTTCCAATTTCCACTTCCTCAAGCGGAATCGCTTGAGGTCTATCTTTATACCATTCTCCTGCGGGCAAAAATTCATAATAAATGCCATTGTCTAGCAATAACAACATATCGTCGTCATTTATGCCGTGTTGAATACCAAAAAATCCTTCGGAAGCATTGTATATTTCAAAATACTTGATGTCGTCAGAGGGCAAAAATTCTTGAAATTGTTTCCGATAAGGTGTAAAACTAACGCCACCATGTGTATAAACTTGCAAATTGGGCCAAACTTCTAGGATGTTCTCTTTACCTGTTATTTCCAAAATCTTCCGAAACAAAACAACCGTCCAAGTCGGCACTCCTCCTATCATCACCATGTCTTTTTCTTTGCTAACAATACGAGCCATCTTTTCGATTTTGGCTTCAAAATCTGGCATCAAAGCAGTCTCGAAATCTGGCGTAAAGAAAGGTCGAGCAATAGAAGGCATGTGATGAATCATAATAGAAGAAACATCTCCAAAACGAGTTTTTGGAAAAGGCTCAAAATGATTCCAACTTCCGCCCATCAACAAAGTCTTACATTCAAACTGGCGAGCTTTCGGCAAATTATTATAGATAATAGACATCGTGTCCCAAGTTCCTTTGATATGGCATTGTCTTAGATTTTTAGAGCTGACGGGAATAAATTTGCTTCGTCCACTCGTCGTCCCCGAGGATTTAGCAAACCATTTGATTTGTCCATTCCAAAGCACATCTTTTTTGCCATGCATCATTTGTTCTATAAAGGGTTGTAGCACTTCATAATTGGTAATAGGAACATGTTGATTGAAGTCGGAATAAGAACGAATTTTTGAGAATTGATGGCGTTTTCCCCAAGTTGTATGCGAAGAAGCTTGCGTAAATTCTTGCAACAAATTACCTTGCACTTCATGAGGAAAGCTCATAAAATACTCGATTTTTTTGTAGCGTTGGGCGAGATACCAGCGCATCGATTTATTCACCCATTTTCTCATGTTGCAAAGGAGTTTATTTTGGTTTTATTAAAAATAGACAATTTTGGAATAAATCAATTACTTTCGGCAATAGTTTTTATCAAACCAGAAAAAATGAAGAAAATAATAGCTTTAGATATGGATGAAGTGATGGCAGATATTGTGCCTAAACTTTTGGATTTATATGAACAAGAATTTGGAGTTCGTCTCAAAGAAGGAGACTATGCTGGCCGAAAAATATATGAAACGCCCGAAGCTTACAAACTGAGAAAAAACTTGTTTAACAAAGGTTTTTTTCGGGACTTGCCCGTGATGGAAAACTGCCAAGAAGTAGTGCTATGGCTACAACAACATTACGAAATCCTCATCATAACAGCAACCACAGAATTCAAATATGCACTCGAAGACAAACACGAATGGTTGCAAGAACATTTCCCTTCTATCTCTTGGAAAAACTATATTTTTTGCGGACAAAAAAGCTTCCTCAAAGCCGACTATTTGATTGATGACAAGGCCTCCAATTTGACTCCTTTCGGTGGAAAAGCTTTATTGTATAATGCTTCCCATAATATAGAAGAGACTCGATTTACAAGAGTCAATAATTGGTTAGAAATAAAAGCCTTTTTTGAAAAAGAACTCCAAAAATGAATTGAATCCTTCTCTAAATTGTCTGCAATCGAGTTAGTAAAACATGAAAATATAGATTAAAATTTGTCGGCAGTCGAGTTTGCAAAACATAAAAAAGACTGACAACTAAATCGCAAAAAAAAACAAGCTAAAAACCTCGGCTGTAGACAAAAGAACCTACAATTCCTCTCAAAAAGCGTCCTTTAAAATTTGTCTGCAATCGAGTTAGTAAAACATGAAAATATAGATTAAAATTTGTCGGCAGTCGAGTTAGTAAAACATAAAAAAGACTGACAACTAAATCGCAAAAAAACAAACTAAAAACCTCGACTGTAGACTAAAAAACTTAAAAAAAAGAACCTACAATTCCTCTTTCAAAAAACGCCCTTTAAAATTTGTCGGCAGTCGAGTTTGTAAAACATGAAAATATAGATTGTCAAATTTCAGAAGGAAGCAAAAGATAGTCCTCGGCTGTAGACAAAAAATTTTTTAAAAAACTTTAAAAAAAGAACCTATAATTCCTCTTTCAAAAACCGTCCCGTATGACTCGTTTTATGCTTAGCAATTTTTTCGGGCTTTCCTGTACAGACGACCATGCCACCACGATGTCCACCCTCCAATCCCATATCTATAATATAGTCAGCTACTTTTATGACATCCATATTGTGTTCGATAATCACAATTGTATTGCCTTTATCGACCAACTTGTTGAGGACATTGAGGAGTTGGCGAATATCATCAAAATGAAGTCCCGTCGTTGGTTCATCCAAAATATAGAAGGTATTTCCTGTATCTCTTTTCGACAACTCTTCCGATAATTTCACCCGCTGTGCTTCCCCACCAGAAAGAGTCGTAGCTTGCTGCCCAAGTGTAATATAACCCAAGCCAACATCTTGTAGGGTTTTTACTTTTCTAAAAATTTTAGGAATCGCTTTGAAAAACTCAACCGCTTCGTTGACGGTCATGTTGAGGACATCATTGATGGATTTTCCTTTGAATAAAATCTCTAAAGTTTCTCTATTATAACGTCTGCCCAAACAACGTTCGCAAGCAACTTGTACGTCGGGCAAGAAATTCATTTCGATAACACGCTTACCTGCACCACGACATTCCTCGCAACGTCCGCCTTTTACATTAAAAGAAAAACGACCAGCTTTATAGCCTCTGATTTTTGCCTCTGGAAGATTGGTGAAAATTTTTCTAATTTCGGTAAAAACACCTGTATAAGTCGCAGGATTGGAACGTGGCGTTCGACCTATCGGAGATTGATCTATTTCGATAACTTTATCCAAATGTTCCAAACCAACAATTTTGGAATAAGGCATTGGTTTTTGCTGACTTCTATAAAAATGCTGTCGCAAAATAGGATAAAGTGTTTCGTTGATAAGGGTAGATTTTCCACTACCCGAAACACCTGTCACACAAGTAAATGTCCCCAATGGAATTTTGATGGAAACATCTTTCAGATTGTTTCCTGTAGCTCCTTTGAGTTCCAAGGTATGTCCATTTCCTTTTCTTCTATTTTTAGGAACTTCAATCTTTTTGGTGTTTTTCAAATACTGAGAAGTCAAGGTGTTTTTATCCAAAAAAGTACTAGGAATTCCTTCTCCAACCAACTCACCGCCATGCTTTCCTGCTCCTGGACCCAAGTCAATCAGAAAATCGGAAGCCAACATAATATCTTTGTCGTGTTCGACCACAATAACGGTATTGCCAATTTCAGCGAGTTCTCGCAAAGCTTCTATCAATCGTTCATTGTCTCTTTGGTGCAAACCAATACTTGGCTCGTCCAAAATATATGTAATACCTGTGAGTTGAGAACCGATTTGAGTTGCCAAACGAATCCGTTGTGCCTCGCCACCCGAAAGCGTCCGAGCAGGTCGATTGAGCGACAAATAATCCAAACCAACATGGAGCAAAAAGCCCAAACGCATTCGGATTTCTTTGAGCACTTCTTTGGCTATAACCGTTTGACGTTCGTTTAAATGTGGCTCAATATCATTCATCCAATGTGCCAATTCTTCTACGTCCATTTCTGATAATTCAGAAATGTTTTTTTCGGCCAATTTGAAATGAAGCGATTCTTTTCGGAGACGTTGACCACGACATTCCGAGCATTCATCAATAGTCATAAAGTCCTCTGCCCACTTCCTGATTTTATCGGAAGAAGAATCTTGATACCAACGAGAAAGCATATTCAAAATCCCTTCTGAACCTAAGTCATAGACATAATCGTTTTTGCTTTTATAGTTTAATTGAACAGAGAACGTTTCGTCGCTTCCGTTCAAAATAACATTCAAGGCTTTTTCTGGAATATCTTTAATCGGTGTCGCAAAGGAAAATTTATATTTTTTAGCAATTGCTCGCAATTGCTTGAAGGTGAAATTCTCTCGAACTTCTCCAAAAGGTCGAATTCCTTGTTCATTGATACTCAAAGAATCATCGGGAATGACCTTGTCCATATCTACTTTATTTACTTGACCCAAACCTTTACATTTGGAGCAATAGCCATACGGAGAATTGAAAGAAAAAGCATTGGGAGAAGGTTCTTCGTAGGAAATCCCAGATTCGGGACACATCAAGTGCTTGCTATAAGCATGGATTTTATCTTCGTCATTGTCCATCAAAAAGAGTAAGCCATTGCCCATTTTGAGGGCAATTTGCATCGAGGAAGCTAGGCGTTCTCTACGATCATCGCCTACTTTCAAGCGATCAATAACGACTTCAATATCATGGACTTTATATCGATCAATCATCATTTTTGGGGTCACATCCAAAATGACTCCATCGACTCGTACTTTGGTATAACCTTGTTTTCGGATAGAATCAAATAATTCTCGATAATGTCCTTTTCGACCACGAACAATGGGTGCGAGTAAGGTTATTTTTTTGTTGACAAAATGAGAAAAAATATGATCAACAATCTGTTCTTCGGTATATTTAACCATCTTCTTGCCCGTAACATAGGAATAGGCATCGCCGACACGAGCGAAGAGCAAACGCATAAAATCATAGACCTCTGTAATTGTTCCTACGGTCGATCGAGGATTGCGGCCCGTTGTTTTTTGCTCTATAGAAATTACGGGACTTAGCCCTGTAATTTGTTCTACATCGGGACGTTCCATTTCTCCGATAAATTGCCGAGCATAAGCCGTAAATGTTTCCATATAACGACGTTGCCCTTCGGCATAAATCGTATCGAAAGCCAAAGAAGATTTACCGCTACCACTTATACCAGTGATAACGACGAACTTGTTGCGGGGAATACGCACATCAATATTTTTGAGATTGTGTACCCTTGCTCCCGTAACTTCAATAAAATCAAGGAAATTATTGGGTTTGTTTTCTTCTATGTTTGCCAATGCGGTGGTCTTCTTTTTTGCCATGATTATACAAAATTATACCTGCTATTTTGTTGAAGCACAATCGACAAAAGTAGTTAAATAGATTGGATTTTTTCTAAAATTTTCAAAATGACTTATTGCAAAATGGGAGACGAGCAGCGAGATAGGAAAAGCGTTTACTGTGTTTACAAAAAAAACAAAGAAGTGTCCTTTATTTGAACAATTCTTCCAAATCATTTTCTTTCAAAAACTCCTCTACTCCTTCGGCTTCTTCAATCAATTTGGCATCGACGAGCCAGTTGCCATTTACTTTTTTCAAATCAATGGTTTCAGGGATTTTCTCCTCGGCTTCTACATATATATAAGTACATTTGGCAGAATCTTCTTTTTCCTCACATTGTACAGCTGTTATTTTAAATTCTATTTCTTTTATACTTTCTGTAAAGATGATTCCTTGTATGGTATCAATCATTGTTTGAGTAGAAGGAGTGCTATATTTTTTAGCAAGCTCAAATCTATCCGCAAAATAATTTTCCAACCAATATTGGGCAACAGCTTTTGGTGTGTTGTCTATGGTAACGACAGGAGTATTTGGCGTATCATTTTGACAAGAGAAAAGCATGAAAATAAAAAAGGAATAGCAAAAAAGGGAGCGCATGAGAGCAAAGTTTGGAGAGGTGAAAAGAGTTTTTATGCTTGTGGAATTTCATCCACAAGCATAAAAGAGCTATTTAGTTACTCAACATTACAGGCATAACGAGCATTAAAATTTCTTCATCATCTACTTTTTCAGTAGGCAACAAAATACCTGCACGTGTAGGTGTAGACAACTCAATTTTCACTTCATCTGATTCCAACACGCCTAGCATTTCTACCAAGAACTTGGCATTGAAACCAATTGTTAGAGGATCGCCTTCATAAGTACAGTTGAGTTGTTCGGTAGCTTCATTCGAAAAGTCCAAATCTTGTGCAGAAATGGTCAAGCTACTATTATCTATATTCAAAATAACCTGATTGGTTGTTTTATTGGCATAAATGGCAATCCGTTTCAAGGAGTTCTGGAAATCGCTTCTTCCCATCGAAAGGGTATTCGGATTGTCTACAGGAATAACGGCATTATAATCAGGATAACGCGCATCTATCAAACGACAAACCAATAAAATATCTCCAAATTCGAAAAAAGCATTGGCTTTATTGAAAGAAAGATTGATTTCTCCACTTGCATTTGCCAAAATTCCTTTGAGCAAATTCAATGATTTTTTAGGAACAATAAAAGAAGTAGAAACTTCACTCTTTACGTCCGTAAAAGTATATTTAACCAATTTGTGTGCATCCGTTGCCACAAAGGTGATTTTATTGAAATCGACTTGAAAGTAAACTCCAGTCATAGCAGGACGCAATTCGTCACTACTTGTCGCAAACAATGTTTTGCTGACACCTTGTCCCAAAGCACTCGCTTGCATGGTTACCTTGTCCACATTTTCTGCTTCTGGAATCGCAGGAAAATCTTGACCATTTTCGCCCGCCAATTTATACTTACCATAAGCAGAAGTAATCTCAATTCCGTAGTTCTCGTCATTGACCGAAACCGTGATTGGTTGCTGTGGCAATGCTTTGAGCGTATCCAACAAAATTCGAGCAGGAATAGCAACAACGCCATTGGAATCAGACATTACTTCAACAGTTGTTGTAATAGAAGTCTCCAAATCTGTGGCAGCAATGGTTAATTTATTATCTTGGATCGTGAAAAGGAAATCTTCCAATATAGGCAAGACAGGATTTGATCCAATTGCACCATTCGCAATTTGCAAATGTTTGAGTAGTTCTGAGGATGACACACTAAATTTCATAGAATCAATTGTTTACGGTTTATTTTCCTATTGTTAAATGGGAAAACAAAAGTACATCTAAAAATAAACTTTTTAAAGATTATTAATTAACAAAATGTTGATAACTTTGGCTATACCAAAAGCTGCACAAAATACATATTTTGACTGAGAACTCCAATAGATGGTTTTTTATTATCAATCCTGCTTCTGGCAATGGAACAGCCAAAAAACAATGGCAGTTGATTGAACAAGCTCTAAATAAGGAAAAAATACCCTTTCAGAACGCTTTTACTGATCGTAAATTGCACGCCGTTCTATTAGTACAAGAAGCTCTCCAAAATGGCTTTAGAAAAATTGTAGGCGTGGGCGGCGATGGCACCAATAATGAAATTGTAAATGGCATATTACAGCAAAAAAATATTCCTTCTTCTAGCATTATATATACACTCTTTCCGATTGGCACAGGCAATGATTGGGTGAAACATTATGCTATTCCCTCTCGGCTAAAAACTTGGATAGAAATGCTGAAAGCCGAACATAGCGTTTTGCAAGATGTTGGAAAAACAAGTTATCATCAAAAGGGCAAAAAGCAAGAACGTTATTTTGTAAATGTAGCAGGCATGGCTTACGATGGTTTTGTAGGCAAAGCTTTGAACGAAAATAAAGGCTTGTTTTTGAAAAGATTGCGTTATTTGTATTTGGGAGTGGCTTGTTTGTTTCAATACAAATTGAGAAAAGCGAGGATAGAATTTGATGAGCAAATCGTAGAAGATTATTTTTATTTGATAAATGCGGGCATTTGCAAATATTCAGGTGGCGGCATGCAAATGGTGCCTCATGCCATCGCCAATGATGGTCAATTGGCATTGACCATTGCTCGTAATTTGAGCAAAGCGAATGTCCTCAAAAGTCTACCGCTTTTGTATAATGGAAAAATAGGCAAACATCCATTGATAACTTTACACCAAACGAAATCTATCAAAATAACAGCATTGGAAGAGACTCCGACGATGTTAGAAGTCGATGGCGAATTTTTGGGCGAAACCCCTGTTGAAATTTCAATACTAGAAAATGCTTTGCAAGTCCTTGTGCCTAAAGCTTAATTTTAATTTTTTATGAAAACAAAAAATCCAAGCTTTTCCCAATTAGCAATTTTATTGCTAATCCTTCTCCCAAATAGCATTGCCCACTCTTGCGGTATTGGCATTCCTAATTTTTATGGTTATACTTTTATCAATAAAGATATCGTACCGATAGACATTCCTTACGCTCCTTTTTTATTGGAATTTGAAGGCTTGTACAAACGGACTTATGATGCTCGACAAATACAAGTGTCTGACAATGTAAGCGAATGGCAAGAACGGACTTGTGCCGATGCTCGAAAAGAAGACATTCACAAAGTCGTTTATAAAGTACCTTTGAATCAAATTCGCTTGTTGAAAACGGCAGCGCAAAGCGAAAATATTCGCTTGCCTGCGAGTTTGACCAATAATAGTTTTGCTCGATTTTTAGTCAATAAACAATGTAAAGAAACCATTGATTATCTCATTTTTGCGAAGCAATGCGAGCCTCATGTGGTAGCGGGTGCAGACGCTTGGGAAACACCCAAACGAGATACTTTGGCGATGCAAGATTTGATAAAAAATGGCAAAAAGCAATTCAAAAAAACCAAGTCGCATTACATCCGTTTGCGCTATGCTTTTCAGCTGATTCGCTTGGCACATTATAAAAAAAATTACCCACAAGTTTTAGAATTACACAATTATCTCATGCCCAAAACCGATGCACATCCGAGTCTTTTGCATTATTGGATTATGGGACATCGAGCGGGAGCTTTGCGGGCTTTGGGCAAAAAAGTAGAAGCGGCTTATTTGTATTCGCTTATTTTCCAAAATTGTCCGAGCAAGCGAGAACAAGCCTTCCGAAGTTTTTCGATTACATCGGATGAAGATTGGGAAAAATGTTTGCTTTTTTGTCAGAGTGATTCGGAGCGAGCGATTTTGTATACCATTCGAGCCAATGAAGATGAGAGTAAAGCGGCTTTTGAAATGGAAAAGATTTACGAACTCGACCCCAATAATGAAAACCTCGAATTGCTATTGGTAGAAGAAATTGAAAAATTAGAGAAAGATTATTTGGGTTTAAAATTCAATATCAAACGAAAAGAAAACAAGCGTTACCACAAAAAACCTCGAAAAAAAAGCGACCATTATCTCATCCAATTGCAGCAATTGGTGCAACGTATTTTGGAGGAAGACCGAAAAAAAGAAAAAGAATTGTGGCTGGTAGCTGGAGCATATTTGGAGTTTTTGGCAGGCGATAATTATGCCGCCGACCGTTCTTTTACTCGAATCCAACCTTTGATAAAAGACGACTTATTGAAAGAGCAGTTGGAAGTTTTTCAGTTGGCACTAAAAATCAATAGGTATGATAATATTGACAACGAAGATGAGGCGGAAATAAGCGAAATAATGCGGAAGAATGAATGGTATAAAAACAAAGAAAAATATCCCGATTTCCACAATTTCCTATTCGATAAATTGGCTGCAGATTATAACGAATATGGACATATCGGCAAAGCATTTCGAACGCTTCATCCTGTCGAGGAGTTGAAATACAATATCAAACTCGATTTGATTGATGACTTGCTTAAAATTTGCGATAAAGAAGACCGAAGCAAGCTCGAAGATGCCCTCGTTTCGAGCAAAAAAGGCGGAACGATAAAGAATCAATTGCTCGATATGAAAGGGACCTATTATTTTTCCAAATTCCAATTGGAAGCAGCAATGGAGACTTTCAAAGAAATTCCTAGAGACGAGAGAGATACGCTGGAATTGCATCCGTATCGAGACGAAATTTTGGATTGTGTGAGTTGCGTACAAACCGATACGATGGCATTTGATAAGCTCAGTTTGATAGAAAAAATGCTCGACCTCAACTATCAAGCTCGTGCCGACTTGCAAGTCGGCGCAGCCGCTTTTTATGAGCTCGGACTTATTTATTACAATCTCTCCTATTATGGCAATTCTTGGAAAGGAATGGATTATTTTCGTTCGGGTACGAACTGGAAATACCGAAACGAGGCCAATATTTATTCTTTGTACGAAGCTCCTTTTGGCAATCACGAAAACAAGGATTTGTCGCAAGCTTTATTCTATTTTGAGAAAGCCCGTTTGTTGACCAAAAACAAGGAACTAGCCGCTCGTGCCACCTTTATGGCTGCCAAGTGCGAACACAATGAATGGTACAATAAAAAAGGAATTAAGTATAGTGTCTATGGCAATAAAATCCCCAATTTCCCCAAGGAGTCACAAAGCTATTTTGATTTGCTCAAAAAGGATTATCAAGACACCAACTTTTATGGCGAAGCCATCAAAGAGTGTAAATATTTTAGGATGTATGCGTTGAAATAATTACGAAAAGCTCTTTTAAGCCTCTAGGCTTAAAAGCAATACGAGACAAAGCTTCCAAGCTTTACGTAGCTACTCAAAGCTTGGTAATTATTTTCTTTTCCAAAGTCGGAAACCCAAGCCTATATTCAAATACAAGCCTGTTCCATTAGAATGAAATTTTGCCGTTGGCTGCGGAACACCTTCATAGCTATATTCAAATTTTATTTTCTGGTAAGGGCGAAAACCTTGTGCATAATAGGCACTTATATGTATGTTATAAATCCAAGCAGGATTCCATAAAAATTTAAAGCCTACCGCAGGAAGTACTTGGAAGCCAGGATTAGATCTACTCATGACCGTACCTTGATATTGATAAGGGTCTTGCGTATCTACAATAGCTGTAGTACTATAACTGTCACGGGACGTATTACGAGCGTATTCTACAATTATTTTACCATAGGGAATAAAGTCAAGATGCTTGTTGTTTTTGAGTAGATTATATCCCCATAACCCACCAAGTCGATGTACAGTAGTACTACTTGAACCATTTCCGCCCCAAAAATCAGCGGCTTCTAGTGAAAATCCAGTCCAACCGCTAAAAGCTGAATAAGAAAACCCCAATATTTGAGGTTTTTCTTTATGAAATAAATCAAAGTTTACAGAAAAGTAGTTATTGTTATCTTGACCTTTTTTTTGATTAACAACAGGGGTAATTGTTCTGGGAATATGAAACTCTTGTCCCACATTAAAGCTCAATATTTGAGCATTCAATTGAAGATTAAAAAGAAGGAATAATATAAGAGTGAAAATATTTTTTTTCATGGTATTTATTTGGAGTAAGAAAGCTTGGTTAGAGCTTTCTTACATTGGTTTATGATAATAATTTATAATCTAATTTTGCCTCCATTATTAGTATATTCGATAATATTCGTATCTCCAAAATTCAGGCGAAAAGAATGAGTAGACCAAATTTTGTCATCTTCTTCTCTTAAGCGGGGGTTATCTACATTATCAGGAATAGCTGTTGTGGAATTTAAATTATCTACTATACCACCGCCTTCGATAGTTGTCCAAGTAAGCAAATTAGCTGCAAAACATTCTCCATTATTATTTTTTTCAAAATATTCTCCAGTAACACTTGAGGAAATACGATTAACATTTTTTGGAAACCAACCACCAAAAATATTTTTTCGTTGAACTTTTGTTTTAGATCCCATTCTACCTGTTGTTAATACATTCTGGTCAACCCAAATTTTTCCCCATATTTTCAATTCTTGACCTTCAATACTTCCAAGTTCTTGACTCTTGCTATCGCTATCCGTTCTATTACATTGTGGAGGAATTACTATCACATCTTTTGTGTCAGAACAACTACCTTGTCCGTTTGAGTGAGTAGCAGTAACAGTAAAAGTACCTCCCGTTTGAAAAGTATGTGTTACTGGAGAACCAATAGCTGTTTCTCCATCTCCAAAATTCCAAACAGCATCAGTAAAATCTCCAAAAGTATTCTTGGCTCTAAATCTAAATTGATTTCCACCTAAATTTTCGCATTTGATGGTCAATTTACACTGAATGGCTCTTATTTCAGTTGTTTTTATCGTTTTTCCGTCTTTAATAAGAGCTAATTGAACTTTTTCATCAGAAGTAAAAGAGCGATTAGGATTTGTTCCAGTTGAAGAACTACCATCAGAATAAGTCCACTTAAATGTAAATACATTCGCCTCATTATTTTCAATAAAAGAGGTGTTTGTTATACTTACTACATTATTCGATGAAATAGATTGTGTTGCAGTTAATTCACAAATATCTTTTTCGGTAGTAATTTTATCTGAGCCATTTATCTCGTAAAACTTAGCTAATGCTATTTCATTATTAGCTGACAAGCGAATATTGTAAGCATTATCTATTTCATCTATAACACTTTTTTGTATTTTATTATAGGTATTAAAATCAGCATTACCAATAATTACAATTGAATCGTCTTCATAGAATCTAAGTATCCTAGAACCAATTTGTACAGCATTAAACTCGTTTAAAAGGGTTTTAAAATAAGGTCTATCTATGAAGGGAGAAATTTCTTCATTTCCTTTTTTCAACTCATCAAACAAGCGATCTTCTTCATAAGATCGTGCAGATGTAAAACCAATACTTTGCTCAAATGCTTTGGCAAAAGGATGATCAGTGTAATGTATATCTTTTTCTCGTTCTTCTAAGGGTAATCCAATTTCTTTATAAGAATCTTCTAAATTACCTCTTTCTTCTTTGTCTAAGTAATCCACAAATTCTCGAAATTGTATTGCGTTTTTGAAAGTTAAGATGTCATTAATACGGTCATAAGTGGGAGTTGATTCTCCGTGGCTAAATTTCTCGAATTGTGTTACTTCTTGTTCTTTGTTATCAAGATTCTGTTCTAATTCATCTTTTGTACAGGATTCGAAAATTAACCCTAGTGCAAGGAATAAACTCAAAGTTAAAATGAGTTTTTGTGTAATCTTTTTCATACGTTTGTAATAATTTAATTTATTAAAGAATCGGACATTTGCTGTTGGGCGCCAACTTAGCAGCATTTGTCCTTTTTTATAAAAAACAGAACTGTTTGTAAATTTGAATACTTCCAAACTTTTCATGAAGAAAAATTTGCGAAGAAAAATTTGCGAAGAAAAATTTGCGAAGAAAAATTTGCGAAGAAAAATTTGCGAAGAAAAATTTGCGAAGAAAAATTTGCGAAGAAAAATTTGCGAAGAAAAATGTTAGTGCTTTAGCTATTGTTCCTTCATCCAGTTTTCGTTTATTGTCCTTCTAAAAATATAAACGTAAATATAAAATTTTATTGTTATAATAACAAAAGTGATAATAAATTTAACACCAAATATTTTTTCTATTTTGTGCCATTATTAATATCCTAAATAAAATGACACGTCAAAATTTATTGTTATTTATCCTTTTTATTTTCACCCTTTCCTTCACTACTTTTCGTTCGATAAAGGACTATCCGCAGGATTATTTTCGTTCGCCTGTAGACCACCAAATATATTTGTCGGGGACATTTGGAGAGTTGCGGCCCAATCATTTTCATGCAGGAATCGACATCAAATCGAGAGATGGCAAAATTGGACAGCCTTTGTATGCCATTGCTGATTGCTTTGTTTCTCGCATCAAAGTGAGTTCGGGAGGTTATGGCAAAGTTTTGTATTTCGATCATCCCAATGGCTATACTTCCGTGTATGCGCACTTGGATCGTTTTCCGCCAGAAATAGATGAATACGTCAAAGCGGAACAATATCGGAAGGAACAATTTGAGATAGAATTATTTCCAAATCCCAACCAATTTCAGTTTTTGAAAGGAGATGTTGTGGGTTGGATGGGTTTATCGGGACGAAGTTTCGGCCCGCATTTGCATTTCGAAATTCGAGACACCAAAAGCGAAAAACCCATTAATCCATTGTTATTTGGGATTGATATTTTGGATAACATTTCGCCCAAGCTACACGAATTAAAGGTCTATTTTTTGAATAAAAAAAGAGAAACCTTACAAACCAAAACCTATAATTTACGAAAAGTCGGAAAAAAATATCGCATCACAGGAGATACACTTGTGATAGGTGCTTGGCGAGCAGGTTTTGCCCTCAAAGCCTACGACCACATGGATCGCATTGGCAATTGGAATGGCGTGTATGCGATAGATATGTACAATAATGATTCTTTGTGGTACAATACCACAATGGAGACTTTTTCTTTTGACGAAACCCGTTGTATCAATGCGCATCTTGATTATGAAGAGCAAGTGACTAAGAAAAGCTACTTCAATCGTTGCTTCAAATTGCCAGGCAATGCTATGACTTCCATTTATCACGACCAAACGGAAAACGGAGTGGTGACCTTATCCAAAAACGAAAAACAAAAGATAAATATGCTCGTCAAAGATGCCGATGGAAACGATACAGAGTTGGAATTTTGGGTGCGACGAGGCGAAGTAGAAGAAGTGGAACTACCGACTTTCAATTATATTTTACCTTATGACGAGGAGAATGTAATTGACAATGGTTCGATGCGAATGTATTTCCCGAAAGGTGCTTTTTACGAAAATTTGTATTTACAATATCAAGCTTCTTTTGATCAATCAGAAGATGTGTTTTCTACCGTCCATCATATCCATAATTTTAAAACGCCTGTTCATACGTATTTTGACATAGCAATCGAAGCACATGGAGTTCCAGAAGGAAAAAAAGATAAATTATTCATTGCTTATTGCGATAAAAATAATAAAATCACGAATTGTGGAGGCAAATGGGAAAACGGGAGATTGACGACCAAGGTTCGAGATTTGGGCGATTATTGTATTATGAAAGACGAAATCCCTCCGGTCATTCAGCCCAAAAGATTTGGCAGCAATATGCGAGGCTATAAAAAAATGACTTTTAAAATAACGGACGATTTACCTACGGCACGAAATGTGTCAGGTTTACAATATTCGGCAACGATTGATGGGCAATGGATTTTGTTGGAATTCGACTCCAAAAACGATTTGCTATCGCATCGTTTTGACGAACGCACCAGCCGAGGAGAGCATCAATTTCGATTGATGGTCAGCGATGCTTGCGGCAATGAGACGGTTTTGGAACGGACTTTTGTTCGCTAAAAAGAGTTTTCATCGTATTTCTACTAGGAATAATCGAAATAAGATCTTTTATTGAAAAGAAAAGAAGAATATATAAAGGAATCAAAAACAACAAAATGACTTTACAAGATTTTTTCAACTTATTAGCAGACAACCCAACTATCATCCTTGCTTATTTTGGACTTATTCCATTGACGGCATTTATCGCAGGTATTTTGGGCAAAGGCGAAGGCGACCTTACGCCTTGGAAATACCTTTACTCTACATTGATATATATGGTCAGTGTACCTGCAATCTTTGCGGTGACTTTGAGTATCTATTTCTTTTTCTTCGAAAGAAGGAGTATACTTCAAACCGATATGTACACACAAGTATTACCAGTAGTTTCGATGATTGCTACTTTCTTAATAATCCGTAAAAATGTTTCTTTGGATAGAATTCCAGGCTATGAAAAAATATCGGGTTTGGTGATGATGATTTCGGTTACGATGGTTTTTATGTGGATTTTGGATAAAACGAGAATCTTTGCGATTACCTTTATTCCATTCCAATATGTACTATTGATGTTTGTTGCGTTCTTTCTTATTTTTAGATATGGAATGTCCAATCTGTTTAAGTCAGATAAACAATAGAAAAGCATAAATTCTAAAAAAAAAATCCCTTCAAAGCATTGCTTTGAAGGGATTTTTTTTTGGTTTATATTGTTGATAATAAGTTACTTATGTTTTTATAAAAATATTTTTTCTCATAGAGGGTATCCTTTTTAAGGTTCGATTTATTAAAGAATGAAAAGAAGTTACAGATAATGAAAATGTTTAAAACACTTTCAAAATGAACTTCAATAAATCAAAATTATTCAATCAATCTTAAAAAAAATATCATGAGAAATTCAATGAAAAATCAATCAACTTTAAACAACTTATTATTAGCAATTATCGCAGTTTTAGCGATTACATTTACTTCTTGTCAAAAAGAAGAGTTGATACCAACAACAGAAATGAGTCCTCAACACGAAATGCAAATGGACAATGAACAAGAAGCTGCCAAAAAAACAGAACCTCGCAACGATAACGGAAAAGAAGTAGCCACTTTTATTGCGGAAAACAAAGATGATGACTTCCAATTGGAACGCCTTAAAGTAGAAAATTTGGAACGCTCTTCTCGAACCTTGGTTTACTCCAACTATGATTTTGTAGCGACCGACCAATACGACGATTACTACTTGCATAGAAGTGATTTTTATGACCCAAATGAGTTCAAATTCGAAGTGGTTATCACCCCTTCATCTGGCGATCCTGATTTGTTTTTGACGGGTTGGACAAGTCCAAACTCTTTCAGAACAATCCGATACAGCAACAATTACAACGGACAAGACAAGACAACGATGCGTAGCACAGACCTCAAATTTGATGAAGACTATGCAGCGATTCGAGTCAAAGGTTACTTGTCATCTTACTACAAAATCGAAATCTTTGTCGTCTCTGTAGATTGTGTAGAATACCCAGCAGCGGAGCAAGTAATTCCTTTGATTTATGCGCCAGTATGTGGCTGCAATGGCGTCGAATATGCAAGTTTTTATTCTGCACAAGTATCAGGAATTACTTCGTGGACAAATGGGCCATGCCAAAAATTTGCACAGATACCTTACACCAACTACGGTTCAATTGACCATGACTTTATGGACACACGTTCCTCCACATCTTACGGACGAATTGCCAACGCAGGAGGTTATATTTTGATGGATGTAGTAGTAGAGGATTTATACAATAAAAACGAGTTGATGTTGAACGTAGATTTGCAAGGAAAAAACTTGGTAGACTTGGACATCTCTTGGTACGATTTCAAAGACGAAACACATAGCTTAGATGGCATTTACTTCTCCGATAACGGAGGAATTACCTTCAAAAAAGTATTTGACTTTGCAACGGATAGCGGTTTACATACAGAAAAATTATTTGTAGAAGTATTAGCAGAAAATGCAGGTTTGAACTTGACAGACACATTTGTAATCAAATTTCAACAATACGATAATTACCCATCAGGAGCAGATGGAATCGGGATTGACTTCATCAAGGTACAAGAAGTGTTTGCAGCAAATGGTAGAAATAATGATACTTCGAGTTTGAAACAAAGTAATATAAATACAGAAGTAGAAGATGATAAAATGGTAGATGTTAGTGAGTTCTTGAACTAAAAAAGCGCCAAAAAACCAAATAGAGTCTATCATTTTAAATACAAAAGCCCTCACTAATTGCTTAGTGAGGGCTTCTTATATCGTTTATTATCAATCATTATCGAGCAAAAGTAGTGGCTCTTTTCTCTCGAATAACGGTAACTTTTATTTGACCAGGATACTGCATTTCGTCTTGGATTTTTTGAGAAATCATAAACGACAGATCATCTGCATACGCATCGGTTACTTTTTCGCTTTCTACGATTACACGCAATTCACGACCCGCTTGCATGGCATAGGCTTTCTGCACGCCATCGTGTCCCATTGCCAAGTCTTCGAGTTCGCCAATACGTTTGAGGTAACTCTCCAAGATTTCTCGACGTGCGCCAGGACGTGCGCCCGAAATGGCATCACAAGCCTGAACGATTGGAGAAATAATATTGTTCATTTCTACTTCATCGTGGTGTGCACCTACGGCATTGCAAACAACAGCATGTTCTTTGTATTTTTCACAAATCTTCATACCGAGTATTGCGTGCGACAATTCAGAATCTTCTTCAGCAACCTTACCAATATCGTGTAACAAACCTGCTCTTTTGGCAACTTTAATTTGCTTAGGACTCAAGCCAAGTTCAGCTCCCATCGTAGCACACAAGTGAGCAGTTTCGATAGAGTGCTTCAATAAGTTTTGTCCATAAGAAGAACGGAAACGCATACGACCAACCATTTTAACCAGGTAAGGATCGAGTCCATGAATATTGAGTTCGATAACGGTACGCTCTCCAATTTCGATGATTTGTTCATCCAATTGTTTGCGCGTTTTGGCAACAACCTCCTCAATTCGAGCAGGGTGAATACGGCCGTCGGCCACCAATTTTTTGAGCGACAAACGACAAACCTCTCTACGGATAGGATCGAAACTAGAAATAACGATAGCTTCAGGGGTATCATCTACTACGATTTCGGCACCAGTAGCAGCCTCTAAGGCACGGATATTACGACCTTCTCTACCAATGATTTGACCCTTGAGGTCGTCTGATTCGAGATTGAAAACAGAAACGGTATTCTCAATGGTATATTCAGCACACATTCTTTGAATAGATTGTATGACAATTTTTTTAGCTTCTTTATTGGCGGTTATTCTAGCACCAGCAATGGTATCTTTTATCAATGCCATTGCATCGGTTTCGGCTTTTGCTTTTACTGCTTCTAGCAATTGTTCTTTTGCTTCCGATTCGCTCAATTGAGCTACTTTTTCAAGTGCTATAATATGTGTTTCGTTTGCTTTTTCGAGTTCCTCTTTTTTCTTAGCGACTATTTTGAGTTGCTTGTCGAGGTTTTCACGAATTGTTTTTGCCTCCGTTTCCCGATTTTCAATATCAGATTTTCGCTTATCGAGCGCATCAATTTTTGATTGATACTTGCTTTGTTCCGATTGAAGTTCGTTCTCTTTCGTTTTAATCTCCATTTCACGATCTTTCATCGTGAGTTTATGCTTGTTTTTTTCTTTATCAAACTCAGAGCGCAATTTATTATAGCGATCCTTTGCTTCTTGAATTTTCTTTTGTTTGATTTGCTCGTTCTTAGACTCAGCTTTGCCAATAATCTTATCAGCTTGTATTTCAGCATCGCCAATCTTTCGTTGTGCATTTATATTGGCTTCTTTGAGTGCTAGGTCGGCTTTTTTATTAACCTCTTCAACTTTACCTTTCATCAAGGTTTTTAAGGAGAAGAAACCAATTCCACCACCAGCAAGAAGTCCTACTATGGCTGCAATTATTCCAAATTCCATTCTATGATTAATTTAAAATTATTATTAAAATGTATTTATAAAACAAACAATAAACTATCGACCCTCATTTGAGTTCTGAATAAAACTAAAAAATGAAAGAATAGAGTATTGTAATATAACTTACTGAAGCAGGTGGTCTAGCAACTGATCAATGTCAGCAATTTTTGAAGAGAGTTCTTGGTGTTTGGTGGTTTTACGAGATTTGTGCAAATCTATAGCATAAGTAAACAAAGCCATAGACAAACAATCTTGTTTATCTTTGTTGGAATATGTCATTTGAAATCGATTGATTTTTTCATTGACTTCTTTGACAATTGCACGAACATTTTCTTCATCACCAATCTTTACCTTTAAAGGATAGGAACGACCTGCGATGATTACCGTGATATTGGTTGATTCTTGTGCGTCCATGATTTATTATAAGAGATTTTTTTGAGTTTTCTCAAAAAAAAATCATTGAATAAATTTTAAAAATACAGCAAATAGAGTTAGGATTCTTCTACATCCATATTTTGCTCATTGCTTAACCACTCGATACATTTATCTATTTCCTTAATGTATCTTTCCAAGTCTTTTCTTACTTTTTTGGTACTTTCGGGTTCTTCTACTCGCTTCGATTCTAGTACCTCCTGCGTTTTTTTCAATCTTTGCTCAAGGGTATTTACTTTGGAATCCCCTTTATTGAGCATTGTTTTCAATTGTTGATTTTCATCCAATAGGCTAAGATTTGCTTTTTCGAGACGCTCTATTTTGAGCGCAAGCTGTCGGACTTTTAAGTCGATTTGATCTAGCTTATTGGAAAAACCATCCATTGTACAAATTCGATTTTTTCATTTCAAACCAGATAAGGTTTGAAAAAAAATAGTGTTTTTTAACGTCTAATTGTTGCTCCGAGTTGAGTTTCATAATTAGCAATGAGTTTATTCATTACTTTTTCAACATCTTTATCCTTCAATGTTTTTGAAGTATCTTCAAAAAGAAAACTAACAGCATAAGATTTTTTACCTTTCCCTAACTGTTCTTCGTTTTCATAAACATCAAATAAGTTGATATTGCTGAGTATCTTTTTCTCGGTTTTTTTGGCAATGCCCACAATATCACTAAATTTTATGTCTTTTTCAATAACTAAAGCCAAATCTCTACGTGCTGTGGGGTATTTATTCAGTTGCTTGTATTGTATTTTATGTTTTTTAAGGGCTTTCAAAATATTTTCCCATTCAAAAACAGCAAAAAATACTTCTTGCTTAATATCCATCTTTCGCAAAAGCTTTGTCTGCGTTTTACCAAATTCTACCAATACCTGAGGCCCTCGATGAAAACTAGTGCCGTAAGTTAGCGTATCGTTTGTAATTGTAGTTTCTTGGTAGCCTTCAAATCCTAAGCGACTCAAGATATTTACCACATAGCTCTTTAACGTAAAAAAGGTAACTTTGTTTTTATTTGTATTCAACCAACTTTCAGAGAAGCGTTGTCCCGTCATAAATAGACTCAAATGCCAACGTTCGTTGAAGCCTCCCGCTTCTTTTTTCTGGTAAGATTTACCAAATTCAAATAAATTGACATTGGTGTTTTGACGATTTTGGTTGTGCAAAACAGCTTCCAAACCACTTATCAACATTTCGGGACGCATAATATTCAAATCTCTATTGGAAGTGTTATTGACAAAAACCAATTTGGATTCCTCGATAGGAATAATTGTATTGTAATAATTGGATCGAGAAAGAGAAACTGCCATCATTTCGTGGAAACCATTATTGGCTAAATAATCCGAAACTTGGTTTCTGATTTTGCTAGGGTCGGGGTTTTGGGCATAAGAAATAGCACTTTTTATATGACCCGAAAGCGGAACTTTATTTAAACCATAAATACGCAAAATTTCTTCTATCAAGTCTGCTTCACGTGTTACATCAAACTTGTTTGTTGGTACTGTAACGGTTAAGCCTTCTTCGTTTTCGGACACAATCTTCATATCCATGTCCGTCAATATTTCTTTGACTTTGGAGATAGGAATATCCACTCCAATCAAGCGGTTGATATTTTTATATTTGGCCGAAACCTGTTTGGGTTCTATTTTATTAGGATAGACATCTACGATTTCAGAGGCAATTTCGCCACCTGCCAATTCCTTGATGAGCAAGGCAGCTCGTTTGAGCGCATACACACAGATATTTGGATCGCTTCCTTTTTCAAAAACTTTGGCTGCATCGGTACGCAAGTTATGCTTGGTACTCGATTTTCGAATAGATTCGGGATTGAAATGTGCGGATTCCAAAAAGATATTAACGGTAGTATCGCTTACGCCAGAATTTAAGCCTCCAAAAACACCTCCGATACACATTCCATTAGAATTGGCATCGCAAATCATCAAATCATTGGCAGAAAGACTGCGTTCGACTTCGTCGAGCGAAAGGAATTTAGAACCTTCGGAAAGATTTTTCACCAAAATTTTTCCGCCTTCAATTTTATCCAAATCAAAAGCGTGAAGTGGTTGTCCTAATTCATGTAAAATGAAATTGGTGATATCGACAATATTGCTAATTGGACGAACTCCGATAGCATTGAGGCGATTCTTTAACCAATCAGGCGATTCTTTTATCGTAACACCTTTGATAGAAACCCCTGTATATCGAGGACAAGCAGTAGTGTTTTCTACAACCACTTCTATAGGCGAACTGTTATTATCAATTTTGAAAGCATCAACAGAAGGCATTTTAACTATTCCTGAATGATCATAATTGACCTTGAGTGCGGCTGCCAAATCTTTGGCAACACCAATATGACAAGTTGCGTCCGAACGATTGGGCGTTAAGCCAATTTCATAAACATAATCGTTTTCTATCTTATAATAATCTTTGGCAAGAGTTCCTATAGCGACATCTTCGGGCAATACTAGAATGCCATCATGGCTTTTGCCCAAGCCCAATTCGTCTTCGGCACAAATCATTCCATGGGAAGCTTCCCCTCGGATTTTTCCTTTCTTGATTTTCCAAGCTTCGCCTTCAGCTGTATATAGTGTCGTTCCTATAGTAGCCACCAAAACCTTCTGCCCTTGTGCTACATTAGGTGCACCACAAACGATAGGCAAATCTTCGTCTCCGCCAATATCTACTTTAGTTAAAGAAAGTTTGTCTGCACCAGGATGTTTGCCACATTCTTTGACGTAGCCAACAACAATACCTTCCAATCCGCCTTTGATACTTTCGACAACTGTTTCGCCTTCGACCTCGAGTCCTATATCTGTTAGAACTTCGCCCACTTTTACAGGATCCAAGTTGATATCCGTATATTGTTTTAACCAGTTTAGTGATGTATGCATTCTTTGAAATTTTATTTGGTTAATGATTTAACCAAGTTCCAATCTTTTTTGTTCCTTTTTTTTGACAAAAAAGCATTTTCAAAAATAAAATGCAAAGATAGTGATTTAAAGAGAAGATGGGTAGTTGTGAAAAAAAAATCCCTAAATTTTCTAAATGGTATGGAATGATTGTAAGGATTTTCATAATCAATTAGAGAGATTAAAAGTTGTCGAACTTTCTCGAGCAATCAATGGTATATTCTAGGACAATTCGAACCAGAACAACAAAAAGGTAAAAGTCTTTACTGAAAACGCACACTAATGTCAATTGAAATGAGTTTTGATTAAAGTTTAACAACCTCCAAATACAAAGTATCACTACTCGCACCTGTAAAAATTCCAAAGCCATTTTCAATATTCGTTGATGGTTCTTCTAAAGAAAGCGTTGAATTGCCAGAACTTTCATACAACGCTGCATACTCCGGATTTACTCTGTAAACTATTATTTGGTGCGTACCATAATGACTAAATTCTCTTCGTGGAAAAATAGCGTAGAAGCTTGAAATTTGTGGTTCAGAAATAATGGAGGATCTCAATTGTCCATCGTCATTTTCATTTATAATTTCTGGGTTGATTTCTATGTTATCAATAGAGACGAAATAATAATCCCCTTCACTATTGTCCCAGGTGATATCAACTGCATCAAAAGAGCCTGTTGGAATTCCTATGGTCCCATTTAATTCTATTTTGGGCAATGCTACTTCAGTTACAGCTATTTGAGCTTCTTTTTTATTAGGAATGTAAGTTTCAGCAGAAATAATTGCTCCATCTCTTTCGATTTCCAAACGATAACTTTTATCATTTTCGATAATCAATTCTGTATTTTGATAAATGCCATTACCAATAGAATTGAGGACATATTGATTATTTGAATTTGAAACATTAACTACTAAATCATCAAGAGTAATAATATTACCCTCCATAGCATAAGAAAGGCTTTGAGTTATTTTTAGACCGTCAATTGTTTTTCCAGCATGTAAGTATGCTTCTACTACTGTTGTTTTACTTGCTATGTCTTCAGTACTTTGTTTTTTACAAGCAAGAAATAATAGGACAATGGAAAATAATAAAGGTATTAGTTTAATGAATTTCATTTTAGATTTGTTTTAAGTTTATCGAAGAGTCCAATTAAAAAATAGACTTGGTGTGAAGCCTAATAAGGAAACATTGGTTTCTAATAACTCTCCTTCAATGACCTCATATTCGTTGTACCAAGTGTTTTTTCTATTATAAATATTGGTCAAAGAAAGCCCTAAACTTACTTTAGAAAAATCATAAGTCGCAGAAAGGTCAAGACGATGATAGTCATCAAAACGGACAGCGTTTTTATCACTTATTTCAAAAAAATCGCTGGTCGTTCCATCCAACAATTGAAGTTCATAATATCCAGTGGGTGCAGTGTAAGGTTTGCCTGTTGCGTAGATGAAAGTAGTTGCCAATGAAAGCTTGCCTAATTTATAATTTCCTACTAATTTCAGCTCATGCGTCACATCTTGATTGGCAAAGAATGATTCTTCTCCAAAGGCATCAAAATCATACTTCACTTCTCCTAAGGTATAACCAGCCCAGCCTGTAAACTTTCCTACTTTCCGTTGAGCCAAAAACTCAATTCCCTTTCCAATACCAGTTCCAGTATGAAAGAATTCATCGAAGGCAATCGTTTGATTTTGACCAAAACCAGAGGGCACAAATCGAGTAGAATATTCTGATAATCCGTCCAATGTTTTGTAATAGGCTTCTACATCAAAAAGCCAATTGGAGGTTTCATAACTTATGCCTGCAATATGGTGCAGAGAAGAACTAATTGGAACTTGCTCACCATCTGCCAACAACCAAAAATCTCGACTTCCTTGCTGAATGTCCTCCCGAACAATTCGATTGGCGAATTGATGATATTTTCCCCATGCAGCTTTTAGTTTTATCTTATCCGAAAGTAAATAAGTTAAGGCTGCCCTTGGCTCTACATAAAATTCATCGGTTGGGCTATAATGAGAAGTTCTCAAGCCTGCTTTTAAAATGAGTTTATTTCCAAAGGTATGTTTGTCTTGAACATAAAAGGTAGAGGTAAATCCTTCATCATTTCGGTCAATAATGGTGGTCGTGTCATTCTGAGTGAATTGATAATCAATCTTATTCCAAATCGTTTGTACCCCAAAATCCAATTGGTTGTTTTGAGAAATTTTGAATTCATTATCCAACTTAAAAGTAATGTCTTTCAAATCGTTTTCTTCCATACTTCCATTACGCGCAACAAAAGTAGTATCCGACCTTGTTATACTCGTTTCACTACTTCTATCTCTTTGGCTATAATAATTGGAGTAAGATACATTAGCATTCGAATACAATTGATTGCTCCAGCGCCGTGACCACTTTGTACTTGCGCCCCAATTGCCCCATTTGGTCAAATCTGTATTTGTTCTATCAAAATTAAAATCTATGTTAATTCCTCGACGGGCAAAAATGGATTCATCAAAATTACTTGAATTATCTAAGTCGTCTTGTCCATTGTAAAAACTAAAACTAAAAACGTCTTTGGAATTGGGACGGTAAGTTGCTTTAGCGTTCAAGTCATAAAAATAAGTATTGGGTTGCGTTTCAAGTTGAGCAAAACCGCGCCCTAATGCCTTGCGGCGCATCACCACTAGCCTCATTACTCTCCGTATAAGCATCGAAAATATTGTTATAAAAACTACTTTGAAAAGAACGCCGTCCTGCCACTAAAAAGGAACCTTTTCCATCTGCATAAGGTGCTTCTACAAAACGTTTACACTCAACAAACTCAAGCCAAGTCCTGTGTTGAATTCCTTGGTATTTCCTTCCTTACCCGTCAACTCCACAACACTCGATAATCGTCCACCATATTTGGCATCAAAGCCCCCCTTTGTACAATTGAACATCCTTGACAGCATTGGCATTGAAGGCACTAAAGAAGCCGAATAAATGGTCAACATGATAAACGGTAAAACCATCAAATAAGACCAGGTTTTGGTCAGGCGTTCCGCCTCTTACATACAAGCCAGATGAACTTTCATTTGAACCACTTATTCCCGGCAACAATTGAAGCGAACGAAATATATCTTTCTCTCCAAAACTTGGCAGTTTTGCTAATGCAGCAGGAGCAATTCCAATACGGCTAATTCCTGTGGATGCACTCAATAATTGCTCTTCTTTAGTGGCTTTTACAACGACTTCTTCCAATTGAACGCCAAAATCTTCCAATAATATTTCCAATTGAGAAATATCTGTTTCAGGACTTAGACGGACGAACTTTTTTTGATAACCAACATAATTCACCACTAATACGGAGGTATCAGAAGGAACTTCAAATAGCGTAAAATACCCGTCAACATTGGTAGTAGTACCATTGTTATTTCCTCTTATCATAACGGTAGCAAAAGGCAAAGTTTCTCCTGTTTTTTTGTCTTTTACAACTCCCGAGACATTGATATTGGTTCGGGTAGGATTTATTGTTGTCCAATCTACCTTAGGCTTTTGAGATTTGTGGAAAAGTCGAATAGAACGGGGAGCGGTAATTTCAAAATCAATTTCCGTTCCCTCCAATATCTTTTTCATCGCAAAGTCTAAGGATACTTTTTTGAAGGAAGTTGTCACCCGAATACCTTCGACGAGTGTTTCGTCATATTCAAATTGTAGTCGGTAATCTGTTTTTAATTCCAGCAAGACTAAACTAAGTGATTTATCTTGAAAACTACCCTCAATTTTTATGTTGTCAGGAGTTTGCGCACTTAGAACAAGTATGTTGAAAATGAAAAACCAAAAAATTAAAATAGATTTCATAAGTTATTTTTAAATAAGTTATTTTTAAAGTTGAGCATAAAATATTGCTGTAGGCAAAAAGGGAGAAAAACCTACAATCACTAAAAGGATATAGAAGTGTTGATTGAACATCAACACCCCTTTTTTCTTCTTGACATTAAATGTTAACTCTCTCTTTATTATATGGGATAAGTAATGATTGGGATTTCAACCTATTGGCTACTTCGGTTGGTATATGCGTAGTGCGACCGATAGGGAATGCGCTATTCAGTTTTGCTAATTCGATACCCGCATAGGATTATCCAAGGCAATAATAACAGGTTCTAAATCTGGTGGACCTGGTTCTGAGTATGCTTCTCCAGAAAAAGGGGTTGTTCCAGGGCCTCCAGGGTTGTAAAAAGCAGAATAGCCACCAGCCAAACTTGGAATTTCAAGGAATGTAATATTCCTCGCAGCTTCGTCATCTCCTACCAATATGATATCAATGTAATTATCCCTATCTTCTGTATAGCAATCACCATATTCAATACCATTGCCTTCCACTCTACCTAAATCAGATAGACCAACTACCCTCAAGGTACCTCCCATTACTTGATAATCAACTCCTACATCTTCAAGCAAAACAGTAGAACCATCCGTTCCAGTTGCATGGATTCTAAAGAACTTTTCATAATCAGTTGGTAATAGACCTCTGACCCCATCTGGCGAAAAACCTCCTGTAGTTAACATTCGCAATCTAAAATCACCTCCACCATAAAGGGCAAATTCATCATTCGGAAATGCAGTCCAATTGTTGTTGAAAATGGGGTTGCTTATTCCCTCCCCAACAGATTGATTGCCAACATAGTTTAGTTTGGCTCCGACTAATCTCGGACCATTATTCTCATCATAAGGACTGGTTGTTGTTTCCCATGTAAGCCCTACAGCACTTACCATTTGATTATTAGGGCCGACCAACATTAAAGGTGTTTCGTCCGCTACAATTTCACATTTTACAGGAAAACGAGAATCTGGATGATTACTGGGTAATTTGTTTCCAAATTCAGCGAATACCACCACACAATTCCGTTCATTGTTCTCCAAATTTGGTGCTGAACTGGCAGCCAAGGGCGTAACAATTTCTCCCGTATTTAATGTAAACTGAAAATCGGTAAGACTTATCGTACTGGTTACGACGGGCCAGCTAAATACGATGGGTAATCCATCAAGACCAATTGCCCCATCTTTTAATTCCCCATAAGGGGTTTGCAAAATATAAATTACCCCTATTTGACTTTGTAGCGATGTAGTGGTAAAAAATCCGAGGTCATCTGGGTTGCAACCAATGTCAGACAACCATGTCCCACCTGCTTGCTCAGCCGTTTCTTGAGTAAGTGCATCTCTGGTTACACCAACAATATCACAAAAACCCATTCCAGCAGAAAGTATTTCAGGTTGGTCTGACCAATAGTCAGCACCAATTAATGTACCGTCTAAAATCGTAGCGAATAGCCCCATTGGAAAAGTAACCGTTGGGTCAATGGCATCTGTCACATTGATGGTAATGATTGCAGTAGCATTGCTTTCATTATCCGCTGCTTGCACAGTCAATGAATAAGAACTGGTCGTTTCAAAGTCAAGCGTTTCAGAAAGCAGGATTTCTCCCGATGTGCTTTCAATTGAAAAAACACCTTCCGAATTTCCAGCTATTATGCTGAAAGTTAAGGGGTCATTGTCTGCATCTGAGGCAGCAACAGTCCCAACAGAAGTTCCAATATTGGCATCTTCTACAATTGAAAATATTTGGTCGGAAATGGTTGGTGTTGTATTGGTTGGCACCATGTCATCATCATCACTACATGAAGTTGTTATAAAGGGGATTGCGAAAAGGGCAATCATCATTAACCAGAGGTTTGTTTTAAAGAAATTTTGTTTTTTCATTTTTTGTTAATTTTCATTCTTTTCGTTAGCAATTCTTTTTTCTCTTTTCCAATTCCCGTTTAGATATTGGAAGAGGGGAAAAAAGTTTAAGGTAATAGGATTGTGGCTTAAAAAGCCAGTCGTCACACCATATTTAACTTTTTCTGTTTCGGCTTGATAAGTCCCGAAAAGTCGGTCGTAGATAATCAACATCCCGCCATAATTTTTATCAATATATTTTTCATTTGAACCATGATGCACTCGGTGTGCCGAAGGGGTATTCAACAAGCAACCTTCAAAAAAACCTAATCGTCCGACTGCTTCTGTATGAAGAAAGAACTGGTATAACAATCCTAAAGCGAGGCTTCCAAGTAGAATTTTTGAAGAAAATCCAATTAATACGAATGGTATAAAAAATACTGGGCTAACAAAACTCCCTAACCAATTCAAGCGAACTGCTGTTGTCAAATTATACCACAAACTTGAATGATGCGTATGATGTAAAGTCCACAGAATTGGAATTTCATGGCTTAAGCGATGATACCAATAATAGGCAAACTCTGCTACAAAAAACGTTAGTAGAATGGTATAGCCATTAGTAGGAATAGTAAAAACTTGATAGGATTCTACGGCACTAAAAACGAGAAACTTCCAGCCAAGGGAAACTGGCTTTAAAAGATTATTACCAATCACAATTCCTATATTGCCCATTGTTTCTTTTAAGTTATAAGCATTGTTTTGTTTAATTTTTGACCATATTAATTCTGCTAAAAAGGCTAAAAGAATAAGTACTAAAAATTTTGTTCCTACTGGCATCTTTAAAATATTTTGTGATTATGAAATCAAAATTAGATAAGAAACCTATACGAATAGTGAAAAACAAAGTGAAGCGACTTGAGAGGTAGGTGAGGCTGACTTATTGCAGGATCAGTTTTTTAAATAAAAAAAGCACCTTTCGATAGAAAAGGTACTTTGTTTGTAAGAGAGGCACAAATCTGAATAGACAGATTCATGTCCTTTTTGAAAATCAAGCCTTTTATTTATTACTCTTACGTCTTTCTTTCATCTTCTTTTGCATTTCTTCCTGCTTTTCCAGATAGACCTTGTATTGGTCTTTGGAGAGTAAGCGCTTCATTTCAGCATCTTTATTTTTACGGATAGATTTTACTTTTCTGTATTTGCTCATTCGGCGACCACCACCGTCTTTTACAGCTTTCATTTGTTTTGCATACTTCATGGTGATTTCCTCGAATTTGGGCTTTTGCGCTTCTGAAAGATTCAGTGCAGCAGCATACGCTTCCAAGTTTTTCTTTATTTCTTCTTTTTGCTCCTCTGATAAATTAGCTCCTCTGGATTGAGCAAAAGTGATGTTTGTGCCGATTAAGAATAAAGCAAAGAACAGGGACAAGATTTTTAATGATTTCATGATATTTGTGTTTTTGTGAAAAAATACTTTTTAATTGATTTATATTCACAAAGATAGCCTAGGATAGGCTATCGAAAACAGTAAATCATGTGAGGTGACCTGAGGATAAAGTGAAGCTGTCAAAAATGGAACTGAATTAAATTCGGATTAGCCCAGATTCAACCATGTCTTAAACTTAGGCGCATTCGCCTTACTAACAATAATTTGTTCTTTGGCTTCAGGGATGGTATTTACAATCAATCTTCCATTGAAATAGATGCTCAAATTTTTAATAGCACTTCGCTGTACTAAATATTGGCGGTTAGCTCGATAAAATTCTTGAGGATTCAAGTCGTTTTCTAAATCCTCCAATTTCCCGTCGAGATGATAAGTTACATTTTCAATAGTTGTACCTCTGACTACTCCATTTTGGATATAAAAAAAAGCAAAATCATTGGAAGCAATAGGTGTCAAAGTATCTCCCTTCTGCACAAGATAGGACTGGCGATAGGATTTTTTTTGCCCTTGTATCAAATTGACTAAGCCTTGCATCTGCTGATTAGATATAGGTAATTGAGACTGAGTTTGTTTGAATTTTTCAATAGCATTTTTTAATTCACTTTCTTGAATTGGTTTTAACAAATAATCAATACTATTTACTTTAAATGCTTGAATGGCGTATTGGTCATACGCTGTTGTAAAAATAATAGGAGAGGTTGGTTTTACTTCTTTGAAAATTTCAAAGGAATTTCCATCTGCCAAATGAATGTCCATGAATACAACATCATATCCATTTTCTTTTTGGAAAAAATCAATCGCATCTGTCACCGTATCTATTGTTTCTACAATTTGAATGCTAGCATCAATTGATTTTAATAGATGTTCTAAGTTAAGCACTGCGGAGTGTTCATCTTCAATTATTACTGCTTTCATCATTTAGTATGGGTAGTTTAATGAAGACAAATAAGAAAAATATAAAGAAAATCCAATCGTTTATACCATATATTGTGTAAAACATACCAGCCATTACATCCTCACTATAAACGGAAGTAAGGCTATTATTTATAATCCAATTAGTCCAATTTAGTGAGTAGATAAGTTTCTCGATTACAAACACTCCTATAAGCCACTTTAATTGTTCGTATTTTTGGGACATTGCTATGTAAACTAATCCCCAGACAGTAATCTGTAGTAATCCAAAATTGGACATAACATCTGGGTCGACTTGGGGTATTACCTCATTAGTTAGAAACCTTGAAAAAATTAAAGGCCCAGTTATATTCATTATTCCTGAAAGAATAAATCCTTTTTTAATAATTTCTTTGTTTAGTTTCATAACAATTTTATTTTGATTGTATTATCTATAATAAATATATAGCTTGATTTTTATTCGAAAAGTTTAAGTAACAAATTGTAACTACTCAGCTGTCGGGCAGCTAAGTAGTTACAAGACATTTCAGATATAAGCTCTATTTTTCTACTTTAATTCTTGAAGTAAAGTTTTGGCTGCAAGTTTTCCGAGTTCATTTGATGCTAATGGACTTGACCCTGTAATTAGTTTTCGATCTACACATACGGTTTTGTCCATTTTGGTATTCATTAAATTAACACCAAGCTCTTTTAGTTCTTCACTTAATCCACGTGCCATTTTTGCTGGCAAATACCCTACATTTGGTGTTTTTTCATCTACAGCATCAGGAAAAACTGCCATATTATAGCCTTTGTATATGAATTCTTTATTATTCAGTTGGGTTGCAAGGAATGATCCAGGTCCATGGCATAAGCTAATTGTGAATAATTCGTTTTCATGTGCCCAATGCAAAACCGTTCCAACATTTTTATCTTCAGGAATACCAATCATAGCACCGTGTCCACCTGGTACAAAAACCGCAGCATAAGACTGACTATTCTCAAATGAAGTATTAATAAAGTCTTCTAATTTTCCTGGTTTTTCAAAATGGGGTTTATACTCATCATAAATGGCACTTACATATTCATCTTTTTTAGGAAAAGCCCACATTTCAAAAACGACTGGTTTTCCTGTTGGTGTAACTATTTCGAAGTCAAATCCTGCATTTTTTAAATGCAGCATGGGTAACAGTGCTTCTACGGGGTGGTTTCCAGTAGAAAAAAGTACACCATTCTCCATTTTAAGATTTTTTTCTTCCGTAAAAATCACCAAAATTTTAGTCTTATTTCCTTGATACTTTTCGTATGCTATATTTTTGTAATCTGTTTTCTTAGCTGTACCAAATTTTAATGCTAGTTTAGAGGGACTATAAGATCCATCTTCCTCTAATTTCGGATTCATGCCCAAGGCTCTTTTAAAAAAGCCTCTTTTTTCAGCTTTTGTTTGAGCGTTTAATTTTGATGTATTCCCTACTACAAAAAATAGGGTGATAGCCAATACTAATAGTACATTTCTTGATCTCATTTTAATCATTTTTTTATTTATTAAAATGCAAAAGTACAGTCATTGACTAGAAAAAAAATTAACCTATGATAAGAAATTATTGTTCTGCTTTCTCTATTTGGAAATGCCCTTTTTCAAAATATAATGCATCAATCTTTGGTTTAGCGAATAGGATTATTTCCTAGTACACTTTCTTCCTTTTTGAGATTTTTTGTTCGACTCTTTCATTCAGTTACAGTATCTTCTAACCCTATTTTAGAACGAAATAGGACACACATTACCGATAACATTTATATGGGTAGTTTTACGGAAAAATAGGCGCTGTCTTTTATTATTTGAATGCTTCTTTTCTTCAAAAGATTAAACCTCGTTGATAAATTACTTAGTCCTGTCCCAGTACTTTCTACCGAATCTCTTCTTTTTTGTAGAAGATTCCGAACGACCAAATAATTTCCTTCTGTATAAATTTCCATCGATAAGGGGTGTTTTGTTGAAATTACATTATGCTTCATTGCATTTTCTACTAATAGCTGTAGGGAAAATGAAGGAATTAACTCCTTTGTCCATTCTTTAGGGATTTGAATATCGACACTAAATTTATCTCCAAACCTTTCTTTTTGCAATATATATAGGTTTCAAGATAATCTAATTCCTCCTGAACAGTAATGAAATCTTGGTCACTTCGCTGTAAAGTGGAACGTAATAATAAGGACAATTTATCAACAAAGGTAGATGCCTTATCTGACTTTTGGCGTATCAAGGCATTCAAAGAATTCAAAGCATTGAATAAAAAATGTGGGTTAATTTGGCTACGTAAAGCTTCCAATTGATGTTGAAGGGCTTTTTGTTTAGCCTGTTCTTTTTCTATAATATTTTGTTGATGCTGAAAGTTTAGATTGACCAAACGAGCGACTAAAAGTAAAATGAAATGAACAATCAAATAGGAAAATAAAGTCATAAAAAGGAACTGCCTTTTCTCCTGAAAGCCTGAAGAAAAAACTTGCTTTAATAGTGCTAATGTCGTCAAACCTAAAATTAAAATACCTCCGTTCATAGCAATATCAGTAGCCATACGGTTTCGTGATTGATTAGCTAAGCACTTGTTTTTCCATGACAAATTGAAACTCAAGACCAACCAAGCAAAACAAAACATCACGACACTTCTCAAAAAAACATCTCCCAATGTTAGTCCAAATGAAGTAGCCAACTCGCCTCCTCGAAGTGTAATTAAAAGTCGAGGGAAGTTCATGAGCGCAGTGACGGCTAATGCACCTAAAAAAGTTATTTGGGTTTTGTTTTGAAACATTCGTTATTAGCTAAATTCAAGAAATCTATTGGTGATCATAGTACTAGACAAAATTAATTTTGCCTAATATTTTTTGTGATTCAGGTATTCTAAAATGTTTGACTAATATGCCAAGAATGCATTCAAATGAAAGACTTTTGGACAGAGTCTATTAATG